>CM023612.1:24188917-24213917 GCA_013358685.1 Antennarius maculatus
GAAAGACAGCAAAGAATGTGTGACATTCCTGTATACAAAGAGGTATGGAGAGAGAGAGAGAGAGAGAGAGAGAGAGAGAGAGAGAGAGAGAGAGAGAGAGAGAGAGAGAGAGAGAGAGAGAGAGAGAGAGAGAGAGAGAGAGAGAGAGACAGATAGAGAACAACACGAGGGATTAAAGAATGCAAGACTGAATGAATGAAAGACTGAAGGTGTAAACGGGGATAAAATCAAGATACAACCAGCAAGCGACAGAGCAGCCTTGCATAAACTGAAGCATGTGTGTGTGTGCGTGTGTGTGTGTGTGTGTGTGCATCCAAAAGCCAAGCATGTGTTTAAGTATGTGCACATGTGTTGTGGCACGCATATCTCCTCATCACCTAATTCAATCACCTACCCCCTCCTCCAAAACCCCAAAGTAAGTGCCCCATACCTGACCCAACCCTGAACATCCCTGCAGGGCTTGTCGCAAAAAAAAAAAAAAAAAAAAAAGAAGGAGAAAGGGAACTGTTTTCCACCCCCATGGGGGGCAGTCACTGTGGATCAGACCAGCTTAAGGCCCTCTCCACTGGGCAGTGGTTCCCAACAGGCCCCCCTCCAGCCACTCGAAATGGGCCCATAAGAATCCAGACGTCGGAGAAATGCCATTTTTTGGGGGGGACTGACGACATCTTTGTTTTTGTAAACATGAGAGATGCTGAATTACATTTGAGAAAAAAAATTTGCAAGGACCTTAAAAACAGTCATGTTGAGTCAATAAGTGTCAAAAATGTTGGTTTAAATGAAAACTAACACGATGGCAACGTTGGTGTTTTCATGCAATTGCAGTTATGACTTGTATTTACTTAATATAGAAGCGTATTTTGCTCATGCATGCCAAAGAGACTAGATTTCTTTGCAGTGAAACCCCCACACCCCCTACTTTCATTAGAGTAGAGTAGGACTTGATTGATACCTCAAGGAGGTTCCGTCGGGGAAATTAACTTTTCCGTCGCACTACTCAAAACACAGTGAGTACACAAAAACACAGAAAAAGCACACAGAAAGTAGCACCAGCACATAGAAAGTAGTACCAACACCAAATAGAAATAATAATAAATAACCCACCAAATAAAAAGAATATACAAATGTAGAGACATATATAGGCATGGGATTATGTTTACATTTAAGTCCACATGCAGTGAAATATTCCTCTTTTTATGCGTGGCTAGGCTCACAAATTCACAGATCCGCTTGCCAAGATAGAAACCAGTGATGGTTCCATGGGGAAAAACTAACTGGTTTCCTCCACTGGTCCACAGAGCTTCTATGTCTGTCAATAAAGAGACTCCAAAAGCAGGCACAACACGCCCAAGACAAGAGCAGCCGGTTAATTACGATATTTCATCCTTTTCAACCCGACGACTCCTGAAGAATTTATCCCAAACAGCTATTAAAAAGATTAACCACCGTCATTTGATTTTGTACCATACACCATAGAGTGTGTGTGTGTGTATAGTAGATATCTATGTGTGTGTGTGTACAGTTAAGTCCGTGTTTTTTGTAACTGTGTGTGTGTAATCAGAGAAGATTTTTATGTCTTTAATTAAAAAGCTTGTGTGTGTGAGACTGCTAAGACTCTGTCACCGTCTGCTGCATTCCACTTCGTTATTGCTGGCGCTCGGGTCGTATAACACACAAGCACACACACACATATAGACAGCTCACACATCAAGCAAAGTTGACAGTCAAGACAATGGGCACAGTAGCCAGGGGTCCACATGCCCCTTCTGTCCCGCTCTCCCACACACTACAAGGATTTAATTATGCCATAACTGCCTCAGGGCTGGATGCTGAATACCAGTGATTCCAAACCAGCACCATAACAGCCTTTGGCTGTTCCTCCGTTGCTGCCCTCTGACTCATTTTCAAAATTTTCCTCTTGAACTGAGACACTTGAAGCTGCCTGTCATGACAATCAGTTTAAACACTTATGAAGACTTCCAGATTGAGGAGGAGGGGGATGAATCTCATGACCTTCATAAATGCTGGTCTCAACGTAACTGAAGCAGTTTTTAAAGTCAAACACAGGTTGACTTCTCAGAGCGTCGAGCCGGGCAACATAAAGAAAACTCAACTGGAACTCAAGCCCATTCGTTGAAGGCGCGCCCTATAAACAGATGTGCCTTATAATCCAGTACGCCTTATACAGTATATGAAAATGTTTTAGAATAGGCCACTCATTGAAGGAGCGCCTTATAGTCCAGTGTGTCTTATAGTCCAGTGTGCCTTATAGTCCAGTGTGCCTTATAGTCCAGTGTGCCTTATAGTCCAGTGCGTCTTATAGTCCAGTGTGCCTTATAGTCCAGTGCGTCTTATAGTCCAGTGCGTTTTATAGTCCAGTGTGCTTTATGGTCCAGTGTGCCTTATAGTCCAGTGCACCTTATAGTCCAGTGTGCCTTATAGTCCAGTGCGTCTTATAGTCCAGTGCACCTTATAGTCCAGTGTGCCTTATAGTCCAGTGCGTCTTATAGTCCAGTGTGCCTTATAGTCCAGTGTGTCTTATAGTCCAGTGCGTCTCATAGTCCAGTGTGCTTTATAGTCCAGTGTGTCTTATAGTCCAGTGCTCCTTATAGTCCAGTGTGCTTTATAGTCCAGTGCGTCTTATAGTCCAGTGCTCCTTATAGTCCAGTGCGCCTTATAGTCCAGTGCACCTTATAGTCCAGTGCACCTTATAGTCCAGTGCACCTTATAGTCCAGTGCGTCTTATAGTCCAGTGCACCTTATAGTCCAGTGTGCTTTATAGTCCAGTGCGTCTTATAGTCCAGTGCACCTTATAGTCCAGTGCGCCTTATAGTCCAGTGCGTCTTATAGTCCAGTGCACCTTATAGTCCAGTGCACCTTATAGTCCAGTGCGTCTTATAGTCCAGTGCACCTTATAGTCCAGTGCACCTTATAGTCCAGTGCACCTTATAGTCCAGTGCGCCTTATAGTCCAGTGCACCTTATAGTCCAGTGCACCTTATAGTCCAGTGTGCCTTATAGTCCAGTGCGTCTTATAGTCCAGTGCACCTTATAGTGCGGAAAATACTGTAATCTCGCATACATTTAGCTCTCACTACACGGTGGCTGAATTTAGACGAAACTTAAATTTAATTTAGACTGTAATCCAGATTTGCATCATGCTATAGGTATTCATATACATTTTACACCACTGTCATTATTCATGAGTTGTTCCCCAAGTAAATATGGAAGGAAATCTTAGAAATGCAAAAGAAGATTGTGTAAAATTCCTGGATTCAACCGTATGTCTACATTTTCTCCCAAACTTAAGGGGTTTCTGCCCTTTCCCATGCTCCACCACTCTACACTCTCTGTGCAAATCAGTTTTAGCATGGTCAGATTTTTTCCTTTCTCACAGTCATAGGGAAACTGGATATTCCATGTAACAGTCTTGACTCGAGCCCCTGTCAGTCCAACAAAGGTAAGAAGAAATACATCCAGTCATTTTCACTGCATCTAAAACTAACATGACAAAAATAAAACCAAACCAAAAACAAAGACGAGGCTAAAGAGGAAACTTCCTTTGCAGGGGTAAGAAAATTTGACATGTTTTGTTCGTGATGCAAAGTGGGGTTCCAAAAGATGGGGTTCAAACACCAAGATCTCTTTAACCCCATGACATGTGAAGAATTTAATAGACTGTACGGATGTATGGATGAGTGTTTAGCCTTTAGACAGGCAATAATGTTCGTCCCTCCAGAAATATCCAGTGTTTTTGTGACAGTGAGCGTAATGTATGTGCTTTTAAGAATCTTGAAACGTATAGAAAAAATGTCTCGAAGCATAAAATCTGCAGCTGCTTTGGTGACTAAATGTTACTCACAGTCTCTCCAGCTCCTTCAGGTCCTGGAAGGCTCCTCTCTCGATGGTGGTGATTTTATTCTCCATTAGCTGCCTGGAAGGAGAAACATGAAGAAAGAGAGTGAGTCAATGAGAAAATGGACACAGAAGAAAAGATGGAAGGGCAAGGAGTGATAGAGAGACAGACGCTGTCACAGTTGACAGAGTGATTTATGCAGTGAGGCCAAAAAAAAAGAAGAAGAAGAAGGAAAACGGACGGATAGGGTGACAGATAAGAGAGAGAAGAGAAGGGAAAAGGTGAAGGAGGGAGAGACGGGGGCAAGAGAGACACAAAAAGATCGTTTGCTGAAGAGGAGAGGGAGGGAGAGATGGAGGAGATAGATAACGGCGGGTGTGGAAAAAGAAAATCCGATTAGCGAAGATGGAAAGTGACAGATTATTGTAAAGGCGAGAGGGATGGAGAGAGAAAAGACAATCAGCAGCAGTTTGATAGAAACCCAGAACTGACTTTAAAAGTGCCCCATCGGTGGGGCAGTAACCTCATCCATCACGCCATTTAGTCCCCATCCAACCACAGAGATGTGACTACTCATTCGTGACCTCGCCCGGAACACACGACCCTATCATAGACACACTTCATCATCAGGTGTAACCACTTCGTACAGGAGTATTGAGGGTGCAGCTAATTATTTTAATCGATGATTAATCTGGTATTCTTCTGTCGATAAATTGCTAAGAATGCAAAAGGAAATGTCTTAAAAGTGCTTTCACCCCAGCGATAGGCCAGAAAAATACAGAGATATTTCATTAGATGAGCCAAAAAAAAACAAAACAAAGAAACTCATAGTCACATCTGAAGAGCTGGAGCCATATTTGGTGGATATTTTGTTCCAAAAATGGCAAAAAAAAACAACAACAATTAGTTAATTATCAGGATAACTTGGTAATAAATCAGTTTTTGATTGACACAGTGAAATGAAAACACAGGAAGCAGAATTAAGACTGGAGCGCACACACGCACACACACACACACACACACACACACACACACACACACACACACATAATCTCTGGAGGAATTCCAACAATGTGTATTCCTTGTCATTCACTCTTAAATGAATAGCGCACACACACACACACACACACACACACACACACACACACACACACACACACACACACACACACACACACACACACACCATCCTTGTCCCATTCATAACGAGGATCCATCCACAAACCTGTTCTTACATGACTCCATCATTTCCTTTCCTTCCTCCCTTCCAGCTACATTCCTCACTACGGGGTTACACCTATAATAACTGCTATCTCTGTCCCTCGTGTAAAATAAACCCATCCTGACACTTCCACTTTCAGATTATCACGACGGCATTAAGAAGATGCCACTGCTTGTGTGTTTAGACAGAGACAAACCGCCGCTTCCCACGACTCCAGACGCATTGCGCGTAAAGCAGCTCCAGGGATCGCGACGCGCACTGAAGCTCCACCTGGACTGGAAACAGTTAAATCTTTGTGCGTTTCTAGTATTTGGAGGTGGGGGGGGGGTTGTCGGAAGGTGCTGCTCGTTCAGATATTATTTTCTTTCTCGCAAAAAGAAGAAAGAAAAAAAAAAAGAAAGCAGAAAATGGAAACAGAAAATCACACACTTACAACACTCGCAGGTGTCTCAGTCCGGCAAAATCCGCCTTGGTGATTTTAGTGAGGTTGTTGGCATTCAGATCCCTAGACAGAAACATTTGTAAAGGGGTTCTGTCAATATATACGTCATGATTTGATGATTGAACAATGACAGAGGTAAACGTCATTTCTCTGGCGGATGAACAGAAAATCGCAGCGTTGAAAATCTTGCGCGTCTTGTGAATATAACAATAAATCTCATTAAGGTGTTGTTGGAAAGGGTCTGTGTAACTATAGGAGCATACTTCTCAAAAATCCGTGTTGGATTCAGTCTCAAAAAAACCGATGTGGTCTACGGAATCTCTAATGTGCCAGTAGTGCGAAACCACCGACAACCACAGCAGTAGTGGCCAAACTTCAGCTCCGCCATCAGTAATAATGTTCCTCCACATTAAACTCCAGTTAAAAAAAAAAAGTGTTTCTAGTGAATAGGACACGCCAGAATCTCCACCAGACGAGTTTAATGATCCTAAAGTGTAGTTTCTGACGCGCAGCCCCGCGTAATTAAGATGTGGCCCCTCAGGACGCACGCAGTTTAAAAACCCAAAGGCAGCAACAGGAGCCTAATAACATTAAAAACAACTACAATAACATCAAAATTAACTCATTATGTAACGATTAAACATCTATGATGTTATCATTTTAGGAGATCAAACATCTAAAAAGAGTGATGAGAATGTTAAACTCTTCTTATTGGAAGTAGGCTAAATTTAAATAAAAAAAATCCCAGTGTGCGCACACTTGTTATTTGGCTATTGATGATAAAGTGCAAAAAAGTAGATCAATGCATGTGATTTAGATGTCTACATTCACTTTGCTGTTAAATGTTACGCGCACATTTAAACTAACCTGGGCTGTGGATCATTTATTTACCCACTCGGTGTACTTACAGTCTTTCCGCGTTGCGGGGTATGTTCCTGGGCACGCTGCGGAGCCCTTGGCCGTGACAGTCCACTGTAGTCCCGGTACAGGAGCACTGGGTCGGGCACGGCTGTCCGTCCGCGCCGCTGGACAGTACCAGTACCAGTACCAGTACCAGTACCGGAACAGCCACCAGCTTCCCGAGCCTGTCGCTGGGGAGCGGCCGGGGCCAACGGGGCTCAGAGCTCCCACCATCACTGCGGCAAGTGAGGGCTGATGTAAAAAAAAAAAAAAAAAAAAAAAAAAAAAAAACCACAAAAACACCGAGAAAACACAAGGGCGTTACGAAATAAAAGCCCTGGAATCCCCTGAAAGAGCTCCCCAAAAAACTCTGGACGCAACGGGGGTGGGGTGGGGGGGGGGATGCCGTCCTCCTTTTCCCGTCGTCCTCCCTTTTTTTTTTTTTTTTTTTTGCAGACGCGCGTATCTGAAATTCACCTTCAAGAATTTACATCTGAGTCTTCTCCAAGAGGTTCCGATGAGTGAAGGCTTTCAATGAATGATTTGGTCCCCCTTGGACTGGGGGAGCGGAGGTCGACGAGGCTGTGGGGACCGGCTCTCTGACTGCGCTACGGCGGCGCAAACTTTCACATGTCCCCGGCATGCGGTGCCCAAATCCCCCCGGTGTGTGTGTGTGTGTGTGTGTGTGTGTGTGTGTGTGTGTGTGTGTGTGTGTGTGTGTGTGTGTGTGTGTGTGTGTGTGTGTGTGTGTGTGTGTGTGTGTATAAGTGCACGTGCGGAACCAAACCAGTGAGACACTTCGATCCTTGATCTGATCCAGAATAACACACTCTCTCTCTCTCTCACACACACACACACACACACACACACGCACAAACACACACACACTTTGCTGTACGCTCACTCTCCAGGTGAGGCTGTCTCGGTTATTAATTCACAGCACGCGTCTGGAGAGAAAGAGAGAAATCAGCCCCCCAGTTTTGTTTTGTTTTTCTCTCTCTCCCCCCCCCCAAAAAAAAAAAAGCTCATCAAGAGGTCACCGTGGTGGAGAGATATTGATTCCAATCATGTATCAGCTGCTGGTCAGTGGTGTAGACAGTGTGAAAAAGCAGCTCGCAACGCTGTAATCCAACTGTGAGTGGTGCGTCAAAGCGCAGCTCCGGAGAGTGTGTGACAAGGAGAGGAGGGAGAGAGAGAGATGGAGGGAGGGAGAGAGACAGACAGGGGGAGGGAGGGAGAGCTGGCACGTCTGCTGCGTCTGTCCACGCAAACCTTTCTCTCTTTTCACAAATAAACATAAACACGCACCGTGGGTTTTTTTTTTTTTTTTTTTTTGCCCTCCAGGCAGTTAAACAGCAACAGTTTGACCACAGCAGAGGATCCTCATTCCCACCGCAGTGTCCCGGTCACCTGACACCCCACTTATAATGCCTTAGGAGGCGACAGTGTGTGTGTGTGTGTGTGTGTGTGTGTGTGTGTGTGTGTGTGTGTGTGTGTGTGTGTGTGTGTATGAGGGATGGAGTTGGGGGGGGGGGCTTCATCATGACAACCCCTATTCATCTATTTTTTTCATATCAAATAAAGATCACTGCGCTCGAATGAAGTGATCTTTAATCAGTATAAAATTTCAATTACCTGAAGGGAACGTTTGATGACACTTTTAGAAGTTGTGAATCACGAGGTTTCATAAAAATTAGAGCAATTAGTAAAAAATGGAAAGTGGAAATCTTTCAAAATTAGAAAAAAAAAGCACCATATATCTAATAATAATTTTATTGTCTCATGTAATGAAAGTCAGTCGCGCACTGACCAGTCAGTTTAATGATTGACGGTATACCGATGATGGCATATAATTACACACTTAAGTTTTTTTTTTAATTACTCCTTTATACAGTACTTACACTTCACTGCAGTTCATAGACAAGTGCACTTTTTATCAATTCATTCATTCATCTTTTTATATACTGTACTTTGCAAAATCTGATTAATAAAATAAAATATGAGAACTTAATATCTTTGTGGAATATACAATAAAAAAATCATAAATATCATACACACTATCTGGGTAATTTTGCATTTTATTTTTTGCACTTTTGCATACAGCATTTACTTTTTACTAAACATTTGGATTCAGATAAATGAATTTGAATGTGTATGCTGTGGTATTACAATCAGAAACGGAGTTAAAAATGTGTGTAAATATTCCACCACTACTACGTACAACTTGTACAATATAAGTATTATTCAACAATATACAGTATTATTTGAGTTTCACTCCAACATTTATAGTAAATTAGCTTCATTAACATTCCATTGCTGGATAACACAGTTAAACATACTGTATAATTTTCCACAACAGGATTACTGATGTTTTGGGAGTGTAGCCTGATATCCTTATCATGCATTAGTCTGACTTATGCTTTACGGCAGTTTCTCGTTCTAACACATCTGATTTTTAAGCTCTTCCTGTATTGGAACGTCTTTACTAGACTCCACTTCTTATTGGATTTACATTGGTGGATTACAGGACAGAAATATTCCACTATAGTGATTCCTCACCAGGGATCAGTGACATACATAGTCAATACGAATACATCTGTGGCGAAGCTTGTCTTCCTTTTTCTTTCTCTTGATCGCTGTCTGGCTTCCAAAATAGACCGCAAACAGCTGTGTGTGATTGTAATGCTCTTGTGTACTCTGTGTGTGTGTGTGTGTGTGTGTGTGTGTGTACTGTACACAAATGGTCTGCTCAGACAGTATATTTAAGGAAACTGTATCCCACAGCAAATCTGAAAACTTTATTTCTTTTTTGTGGCCAACCAGGGATCCTTCTTTTAGGGTTGGGAAACCTTAAACTATTGTACTAGAAGGCAAAAAACAGGTCAACGTTAACAGTATGGAGAAAAATAATGATAATATTGGGTGAATAAAGATGTAAAGTGATACAAATTAGTCCACATGTTAGCACAGAGCACTTCATTCTCTTTTGTTTGTCTTTGGGTTAAATGACAGATTTCAAAGTTTTAATAATAAATAATTGTATATATATATATATATTTGTATATTAAAATGATGTAGACGGATGAATCACAGACCAGAGAAGGAGGCATTTTGTCCACTTTCTTTAATATTGTTAAACATTAAACAGGTCAGCTGAGACAATGAACTTGTGTCCTTACAGAGTACATTTCTTCTTTTTCTTTTGATTTTATTTCATCATATTGTCCATTTGAAATGACTCATCCTGCTTTGGATTAAATGTCACATCATGAGGCCAGAGAGTTCAGCCAAAACCACTTCAAGTGTATTAAAAAAAGACAAAGCAACCATGCACTGCACAAAACAAATGGGGAAGTATGCAAAAGACATTTATGAAGTAAGATTTTAAAGCCCCATTCATAAATTGCTCTAAGCTTGACAACATAAAACACCCACTGATGTTGGATTTGGCAGGTTAGATGAACAGCAGAGCTGCTAATGAGAAGTGGATTTGTCTGACGGCTGTGATGTCAGTGCAGCTCAATCTGGGATGTTGATTTAGGAGCTGTTTGTGTTATCTTTGGTTTATGGCCATGCAGTAAAGCTGAAGGTGTGGTGGTCAGTTTGTGTGTGTGTGTGTGTGTGTGTGTGTGTGTGTGTGTGTGTGTGTGTGTGTGTGTGTGTGTGTCTGTGTGCGCACTTTAAGTCAATTCGAGCCACCTGGCCCCTGGACAGCTGCTACTGAGACACATGCAGCTCAGAGCTCATCCTCCTGTACACACACACACACACACACACACACACACACACACACACACACACACACACACACACACACACGCACACAGTGTTGAAATCATTTTCTCAAACAGTTTTCAAATTCATAGAAGTTCATATAATCCACAAAAGATGTATTGATGACACCACCGTATGCTGACGACATCCGAACTTCTTCAGCAAACGGACGATGGTTTTTGAGATTGTTTTAGGAAACCAACCTCATCTGATTCGAAATAAAAACGTCAAAATGTTAAAAATATCAAAAGGCACAGTTTGAGTACACAGATTTTGTGTGTGTGTGTGTGTGTGTGTGTGCAATTTGATTAAAATACTCAACATGTCTTTGACTCATGCGTAAAAAGTGACACACATGATGACCACTACAGTATTTTCTGCACTATAAGGCGCACTGGACTATAAGGCGCACCTTCAATGAATGGCATATTCTAAAACATTTTCATATATAAGGCGCACTGGATTATAAGGTGTACTGTTGGTTTTTGAGAAATATAAAGGCCTTTAGGTGCACCTTATAGTGCGGTAAATACTGTATGTACACATTATACAGTATATCAGATATAGAACCAGTGATGTTTGGACCGGTATGGATAACACAGACTGGTGTATGTGTGTGTGTGTGTGTGTGTGTGTGTGTGTGTGTGTGTGTGTGTGTGTGTGTGTGTGTTTGAGTGGTGTGGGAGCCATTTGTTATTTTTTATTTAAATTATTACAGGTTGAGTTTACGCTCACGTAGTGAGTGGGACTTGTATGAGATGAAGGTCAGACACAGTTAAATATTTATTTAATGAAACTACAAAATATGTTGACTTTGGGCTGTACTGTCTGTTCTACTGCCTGTGTTGTACTGCCTGTGTTGTCCTGCCTGTGTTGTTCTGCCTGTATTGTACTGCCTGTTATACTGCCTGTGTTGTTCCGCCTGTGTTGTTCTGCCTGTGTTGTTCTGCCTGTATTGTACTGTCTGTTCTACTGCCTGTGTTGTTCTGCCTGTGTTGTTCTGCCTGTGTTGTTCTGCCTGTGTTGTTCTGCCTGTATTGCACTGCCTGTTGTACTGCCTGTGTTGTACTGCCTGTATTGTACTGCCTGTTGTACTGCCTGTGTTGTACTGCCTGTATTGTTCTGCCTGTGTTGTTCTGCCTGTGTTGTACTGCCTGTGTTGTACTGTCTGTGTTGTACTGCCTGTGTTGTTCTGCCTGTTGTACTGCCTGTTCTACTGCCTGTGTTGTACTGCCTGTATTGTTCTGCCTGTGTTGTTCTGCCTGTGTTGTATTGCCTGTGTTGTTCTGCCTGTGTTGTTCTGCCTGTGTTGTTCTGCCTGTATTGTACTGCCTGTTGTACTGCCTGTGTTGTACTGCCTGTGTTGTTCTGCCTGTGTTGTTCTGCCTGTGTTGTACTGCCTGTGTTGTACTGCCTGTGTTGTTCTGCCTGTGTTGTACTGCCTGTGTTGTACTGCCTGTGTTGTACTGCCTGTGTTGTTCTGCCTGTGTTGTACTGCCTGTGTTGTACTGCCTGTGTTGTTCTGCCTGTGTTGTACTGCCTGTGTTGTACTGTCTGTGTTGTACTGCCAGTGTTGTACTGCCTGTTTACCGTGGGTCAGCTGACTTTGAGTGAAGTTTATGTGAAGCTGCTACTTATTGCCTAGCATTTGTTGTTTGAATATTGGAATAATATTGCCGCTGGACATTTCTACAAACCACAGTTAGTTTGAATGTCATTTTGTTTTCCCTTTTCAATGTTAAGTTTTATATTGTTACAATGCTGTGCTTAATATCCGGCATATAAAATCGCTGGTTTGGAAAAAGGTACTGCTTTGTCTTAAAATAGTCGGACCTGTTTTGTCCCTGTCTCTTGTTACAAATGTCAGGCTTTTGGATGAAAAGATGTCCTGCTGATTTCTGTAAAGATTTTCTGGTTTTTGTTGCTAAGACAGCTGGAAAGTGTTGCTTGACGTCGCCTCGTAGTCTTTTCACTGAAAGCTTGTGTTTCATGAGGTTCATGTCCCCATCCTCCTCCTCCTCCTCCTCGTCGAATCTGAATGCAATACCACAAACACTGTACAAATGTTATGTAGCAATCCTACAAACTGAACATAATCTGTCCTCACATATCAAATATTTAGAATTAACATATGGACGGTTTGCTGAAACATGCCATGTCAGCTTTTTTTTTCCCGACTGGCTGGCCTTTTCTTGACAAACTACCACCACCTGCTGACCAGCAGAGTAGTTTGAAACCATTAGCAGGACTATGTATCACATAATGCATGAGGCAAAAGCAAAAATTATTAGTTGAACTATTCTTTAAATAATTATTTTCATTCCATTAATGGTAATTAAGGGTTGCCATTTATGTTTAATGTGGTGCTGTACCTTTTTTTTTTTTAAGACCAACTCGTAGGAAAATCTAAGAAAAAAACAAAACAAAACAAAATTGGTCGCTCAAAATATGTTAAACTTGAAATAATCAGCTCTTTGACAATGAAAATCCCTGAGGTTTAATCACATGGAGCCATTTTTATCTGTGTGTTTTTGTTCTAGCTGGCAGATTGGGTTGTTTGTGCGTTTAAACACTGATTAAAGACGGCATCAAACCGGTCATGATAGTCTTGCATATTTCCCTTCATGGCTCAACAACTGAGAATAAGCCATTCCTTTTACACAATTATCCTTCGAGTATTTGTGTGTTTAAACGCAGCTAACCTGAGTGTGGTTTTACCAATGGACGTGAACCAAAAACAACTCAAACTGCCATTATCTGAAAATAGCCCTTAAGTACTAGATAAACATGCGGGTGAAGATAATTGTCCATTGCATGGAGCTGGCTTGTTGGGAAGCATTGTTGTGACAACAGATTAAACATCTGTCTGAACCCATTGCTGAACCCAAACTGAGATTAGGAGGGAAATAGAATATATCCCATATATCCCTTGTCTCGCCAAATTGAGGAAGATGCTGTCTAGTTGACAGTGAGAAAGTAGAGCCAGACTTAATAGTTTGCAGATTAGTCATTCTTTAAACAGAACAAAATCTGAGGAAGGCATAAATGACATAAATTTCCTCTCTTCATCTCTGCCTCTCTTTCCCCTCATTATTGTCCTGCATACTAAGCAACAAAAAGGACGAAGAGATGAAACTTTGTGCTGTAAAAAAAAAAACACCTTTTCTCCAATACATTCTTTTATTTACCCAGACACAAAAAACATCCTTCATAGGACATGAAGGAGATGTATCACCCTGTTGCACTACCCTGGAATTTGTTCACGCTTTTGTGTCTCCAAAATGCCAAGAAGCAAAACACACAAAAAGCTAGAGGCAGAAAAGAGCACCGTGCAACCAAAACACAATTAAATAATGCCCTGACTTGATGTGTGAGTAGCAAGTCGTCCTTCGGCGGAGGGTGAATACATGAGTTATAACAGGTTGTGGGCTGTGGACCTTCAATACTGTATGATTTGCTGACAAGGGCAGAAATCTTTTTTTTTTTGCAGTCGGGGTTTAAAAGACAGTGTGGACAGTGTGTTTCAGTCTTGTAGCGGTGCACGTAACTACTGCACCTTGGAAACATGCTTTTACATCGACACTTGTGCACAGAAATCATGTTATACCAAGAGTTATACCAAGAAGAAGGGGTCAAACTCATTCAACAGTGAGAAGCGGCTTGAAAAACACCACAAATCAGAGTAAAATGTGAGGAGAGTGGGGATAGATAAAGGAAGAGAAACTGGGAGGCGTGACAAAAAAATGTGTTTGAGGTTTGAGTAAAGGACAACAGGGCAGAGAAAGGAGGGAAAGAAAAATATGAAGTGTCCTTTTGGAAAAGAAGGGGAGAAACAGGAATGAGAGGGAGGTGTGTGTAGAAAGAGGAGTGTGGGAAAAATCAATATGCTCTGTTGGAGCGACTGGAAGAAACAATCAGTCCTGTCTGACCCCCGTCTCCTCCTGGTGTCGGTGTGTCTTACTTTATGTATGTGAGACTTTTTTTTGTGTGTGTATCAACCTTTCATTTACACATTCCTGTGTGTGTTTGTTTGTGCACAACACGCATCCACATTGATTTTTGATTTTTAGTACATTAAGGAATGTAGGTGCGATCGTAGGTGTGTGTGTGTGTGTGTGTGTGTGTGTGTGTGTGTGTGTGTGTATGTGTGTGTGTGTCCGTTTCCGTGTCCTTTCGTGTTTGCTGTCCTCAGCTCAAATGTGTTTTATTGGCGTGACTGCTGAGGGCAGGAGAACGATGCCAGGGAAGCTAATGGGATAAAAGTTCATTACTCTCCTTCTATCAACTTTATGAGAGCAGACAGATCGAACAAACACTCCTAGCAAAGTTTAAAAAAAAAGAATGAAGCTGTCGCTGCTACAGACGGGCACCGGTGGCTGTTACTGGCACAGAATGTGTTGATTCTTGCTCACTTTTCCTCCCTAAACTCCATCGCAGCTCCATCTCCATGAGGTCACATTCTCTCACAAAACCACGGTTTATGGAGGGCCAGATTTCTTCAGATTATCCCAGGCTGCTTTTTTTTTTTTTTTTTTTTTTTTTTTTTTTTTGTGAAATGTCGTTGCTTTGATAGCTATTATTATAATAAATATAAAGGAGGTTAGTATTTTAGCAAAACCTTGAGGCAGTAGCCTTTCACAAGCCATGCACTCAATGATCGGAGTTTGTAAAGCTGTCTCCACCAGCCATTGTTAAAGCCCCACTCCTCAATTCAGTTCCTCCATCTGCCCCCAGGCGCCTCTCAGACTGACAGGGGAGGGGGCGAAGGGGTTAGATGGAGAGATGAAATAGCTGACGGGAAAAATACAACTTCTCTGAGAGAGAGAGGGAGTCACAAAATCTACTTTTCTCAGTGTCTTTCTCATCATTCAATCCCGTTTGTGCTTTGCTTCCTCTGCCCTTCTCTCTGCTCTCTCTCAGCTGTGCACTTGCAGGGGGTTAATTGAAGTCTGAACCACAGGGGGGCTATTATGACACCTTAGCTAAGAGGCCACGCTCACACACACACACACACACACACGCACACACACACACACACACACAAACAAAATTCTCTGTGAGATCATAATGCAATAATCCCAGATTTGGAGATGAAGGAAATGTCGCTGGATTTTTAAAATGTGTATAAGTGTTTACCGTCCCATTGTGTTTCGTCTCATGCTTTGTGCTGTACTGTCTATTCTACTGCCTGTGTTGTACTGCCTGTGTTGTACTGCCTGTGTTGTACTGCCTGTGTTGTTCTGCCTGTGTTGTACTGCCTGTGTTGTACTGCCTGTGTTGTTCTGCCTGTGTTGTACTGCCTGTGTTGTACTGCCTGTGTTGTACTGCCTGTGTTGTTCTGCCTGTGTCGTACTGCCTGTTGTACTGCCTGTGTTGTACTGCCTGTGTTGTACTGCCTGTTGTACTGCCTGTGTTGTTCTGCCTGTGTCGTACTGCCTGTTGTACTGCCTGTGTTGTACTGCCTGTGTTGTACTGCCTGTTGTACTGCCTGTGTTGTACTGCCTGTGTTGTACTGCCTGTGTTGTACTGCCTGTTGTACTGCCTGTGTTGTACTGCCTGTGTTGTACTGCCTGTTGTACTGCCTGTTTACCGTGGGTCAGAGAGGATTGCAATTTCATCTGTCGTGCATGTATGGTACGCTTGACAATAAAGCTGACTTTGACTGTGATATGGTATGTTTGAAGGGGTTGCGGGTATGAATCTGCATGTGTGTGTCTGTGTGTCTGTGTTTGTATATGGGGGGGGGGGGTAGGGTAATATCAGATTTAATGATGGAAATTGCTGCTTCATCCCAAAATCAGGAAACAAACTGAATAAATAACATAATTAATCTAACAGGTCAGCGTGGCACATCAAAGTAGTGTGTGTGTGTGTGTGTGTGTGTGTGTGTGTGTGTGTGTGTGTGTGTGTGTGTGTGTGTGTGTACCTTCAGTCTGCTTGCTCTGTTAGCAGCAGATGGTAGACTGGTGGTTTGTTGCCAGATTTCCTTTGTGAACATGTAAATGATCACGAGCACACAAAAACTGAAGTAACACAAATCCCCCCCGGACACACACTAAGATGTACTCACAAACACACACACACAGACACACTCCAGAACACTGGCAGACACCTGTAGTGTAGTGAGTTAACAAGTGAGCAGGATCATCATCACATTGCAGCATCCATCCTTTTTCCCCTCTTTTGCTGAAGTGAATTTTAGAAGATGTAGCAACAAACCGAAGAGAAGAAACACACCAGTAATATTGGTGTGATCACAATCGCTACCTTGGACCAAATGTTACCACATCACCGTCTGATTATGCAAATGTTGTTGCCCAAGTTGAAATATTCATTTGTTCTTAATGACTACAAGCTCATATTCCAATATCTCCTCAAAGTTTTTTGGGTTTTTTTTGTGCCTCATTCCATTAAATTCTGTTTCTTCATAAATAGTTTCCTGGAAATATTGTTCCTAATATTGAGTCTGGAGTATTTGTCGAAGTATGTGTGTGTGTGTGTGTGTGTGTGTGTGTGTGTGTGTGTGTGTGTGTGTGTGTGTGTGTGTGTGTGTGTGTGTGTGTGTGTGTGTGGTTATATTTAAGACACTGATTGAAGCTGAAGTTTAACAGTGGGATGCTTTGCATCAAAGACTGACATTCACCTTTTATATCCTCTTTTGATGCATGGAGACACACACACGTGCGCACACACACACACACACACACGCACGTGCACACACACACACACACACACACACACACACACTCTTCACGGGAATAAGAGAACCAACAGTTTTACTAAATCAAAAAGTGACATTTGCTTCGACCCTCTGCTCCCAAATGCACACACACACACACACACACACACACACACACACACACAGACACACACACACACACACAGACACACACACATAGAACGCGTTTCAGGCCTTTTTTGGCACACATCTACTTACACACAATCGTCCCCCATGCTTTGGCACAATGAACACAATATGAAGAGAAACACACACCTATGCACGCACACACACACACACACACACACACACACACACATGCACACACTTTGGCAGCCACAGCATCAAGCAACAGATGCTTCTGATGAGCTCTGTACTGGGCATGATTCATAATGTGGCCATTGAAAATCAACGTACTCATAATTGTAGAGCCGCCTGTGAGTATTCACAACTAGGTAATTCATGCACACACACACACACACACACACACACACACACACACACACACACACACGGTGGATACACAACATCACCATCTTTGCTTGGCCAAGAAGAAAGTTAAGAAGAAGAAGAAGAGATATTTGGTTGTTGGAGGGGTTTTTTTTTGTTGGGCGGGGGTAACAGGATGATCACAAGCCTTTTAAGGAATGCAGATCAATTGTTTGTTACAGAATTTCCCCCCCATCTAATTACTCTGGTCTCAGGAGGAAATGACTTTCCAGCCTGCTCTATTATGATAATCAACTTGATAACAGGTTAAAATAAAATATGTCTTCAAAGAACCCTCGAGAAAAGCCCATCTCTCATTACGCCGGTTCATCTGCAATCTCATAGCACACAGAAAAAGTTTTCATCTCCTCTCCGGTGTCTCACGCTCCTCAAGGGACTTAGTGTCGTGCTCTTACGGTGAGTCATCCTACAATTTATGCTTGATTAGATTTATGAATCTCACCCACAGAATTACAGGAGATTCGTTTGACTTTATCTTTGGCTCCGGAGCCGAAACTCTCCTGAATGAGTAAAGATGCAGAAATCCAGAGAGGATTCCTTTAGAACCGAACAGACCTTGTTTGCACCATGAACACTTTGTACTTTGTTCAAAGTCTGAAACAATCCAACAAGGAGCGCAGAGAATAAATTGTACTAACAGGCTTTCCCCAGACACCATTTGAGTGAATGTTTTTTTTTTCTCTTTACATAGGGACAACTAAAGGCTTAGAGGCTATAGGTGTGTGTTAATTATCGCAGTTAACCATGATTGCTGTTTGGACAATATGTCTCTAAAGTCTAATACCCTGAAAATACTAATGAAGACATTTTCAACAAGGAATTCCAAACACAGGGACGAACATTCTCACCGTTCCCATCATTAATTGCATGACAAATTAATTTACAATGGGTGTCCATTCCAGTATTTGCATCTAGTGTCTATTCTGCCAAATTCTAATAATTATGCACAGGGTCATAAAATTTGTTGAATGTACTGTATTATATTTTATTGCTCCATTTTGACTATATTTATTGCTCTTAGAGTAGTATTGCATTGTGTAGCCTGATGTTCCGCTTCATATCTGAAGTTAAGTTATAATTTAGAGTCTCGGGAGACAGGAGTAGTGTTTCTACGGTAACCTGATGCAAACGTGAAAATGACTTGATCTCATTTCAACAGAAAAATGACCTCACACAATAAAATGACAAATATTAATTAGAAGAGGTGGGGAAAAAATAGAATTGAGTTGATATTTCTCCTTCGTTGCGGATAGAAGAACACTTGATTTTCAGAGACACGAGTTAAGATGACTATCTGCTGCATGATGGGATCTGCAAACACTTTGTGTGCTGCATTATGTGCATTCATGCATCAGTCACCAACGACATCTCCACTATCATTATCCCAGTGAAAGATTGCATTTCCAGTCACTGACAGGGAATGATAGAAGACTCACAAAAACAACAACACAAAACCTGGATCATACACACACATACACACACACACACACACACACACACACACACACACACACACACACATATACACACACATGTTTAGGTTTGAAAAGTCTTTAACTTTACCTTTAACATTACTTTAACAGTAAAGTAATGGTTTAACATTGTTGGATGCAATGAAGTGTGAAAAAAAAAGAAACAGCAAGTAGGAATCCAGATGAAGGTGGGGGTGGGGGGTGGGAGAAGCCTCATTAGCTTTTTCTAAACAACTGGTCTCCAGAGCGCTTCATACCTGACAACCTAATTAAAGGAAACTGATTGGCTGATTAATTAAGAACACCACAATGTCTCTATTTTTGTCCCGGGTTTAAGGTTTTTTAAGAACATTTAATAGCGCTGAGCTTTGTGAAAACACGTTGGATGTGGTTTATACAGCTAAAAAACAGAGAGACGCAGTGAGGAAACGGCTGTAATTGCAGTGTGTGTGATCTTTTCCTTCTTTCCCCTCAAAATAAATTCAGACCATATGTTTTTTCAAACAATGAATTCAAGACTAGATTGGGAAAGCACCTTACGTTCCGTCCTTCTCTGGCTTCCACCTCTCCGTCCCCCACCTCCATCTCTCCCCCACATCCAAACGTCCTACCCAGTATCTCCTTCCTCATGTGTCGGACTTCATATCTCACTCAGAAGACTTTATCCCACAGCAGCATGTAGATATTTTTCATCCCAGTTTGAAATGGATGATGGGAAATTGAGTTCATGCTGAGTGCATTTTGACGTGATCCACAGACCTTTTTCATTGAGGAAACAAGATGAGAGAAAGGGGAAGAAGCTCACAGTTGGTAAAGAATGCAACTGATGGAAACCAGAATATTTTGTCTGTGTGGCGAGAAAAACTGAAGATGTTTCTTGACTCAAATGATTACAGATAACTTATAATAAAAACGAGAAATTTTGTATTTTAATCAGGGAAAATGAACTTCCCAGATCAAATTTGAGGTCACGTGATTGTTGCTTTCTTAGATTCAAACCAGTAACTCCCACATTAACTAGGTGACAAAAATATGTATTTCATCTATAGTAAGATAATTCATGAAACAAAAAATGGTGATGCTGCTAATATTTTGCACTATTAACCAGTGTGATTCAAAAGCAGCAGATAGATCTTTAGCTCAATTACTAATCAGCATCATATTAGTCTAATTATACCTTCCTGATACATTTAGAATTGAATTCATGGTCCTATTCTTCACAAAGCTTTCAATAGGTTTTATTCGTAACCCCTGTATTAACTATTTTCTTTAATTTATTGAGGGTTCCCAGAAACAGCAATGCAGCTTCAGTCATGTGTAATGCAAAACTATGGAACGCACAGTTTAAGGATGCAGTCTCAGGGAATCATGCAGAATAGTTTTAAAATTTTGTGATGGAAAGCTTAAAATATAAAAAATATATATAAACTGGATTTTGAATGTTATTTATGTACATTATCGTTGTTGTCGTTGTTGGTAGTAGTCGAGAAATTGAGGAGAAAAGAGAAATAATGAGAGAAAGGGAGAAACTCTCACCTTTCTGCTGTTGCTGAGACACGAGCGCAAGTGGCATCGTCATGACAACACAAACTCAAACATGGAGTTTGTGTGTGCATGTGCATGTGTGTGTATGTATGTGTGTGGGAGACAAAGAGAGAACACAAAGGGTTTGGTCGGGGTGACAAAAAACTGGAAACCCTTAAAAAAAAAATCAGGAATCGACACAGAGAGAAGACAAAGAGAGAAAAAAACAAAAGTAAATACCTCATACTGAAATCCTTTTTGTCATTTCAAAGACAATACACACACACCCAAACATGACAGACCACGATTAATTAACACTGACAGAATGTAATATCTATGAAGCACACACATCTCAACCTGCTGCTGATTACAAAGACACACACACACATTTTCTCGTAAAATCCCAAGTCATATCCGAAAATCTTTATTTTACCTATTTTGCAACACCTCCCTTGAGAAAACATCTTGGGTCTTCCATCCTTAGTGATGATCTAAACACTGATTTATTCTTTGTTTGTACTCCTCATGAAGAAATACAGTATTTTCTGGACTATAAGGCGCACAGGTCTATAAGGCGCACCTCCAACGAATGGCCTATTTTAAACCGTTTTTTCATATATAAGGCGCACTGGCTTATAAGACGCACTGTTGGTTTTTGAGAAAATTAAAGGCTTATCGGTGCGCCTTATAGTGTGGAAAATACTGTACTTGCCAAATGCAATTTTAAAGGAATATTGTGATATTATAGGCAGAGTAACAGGTGACGTCTACAGAAGCTCGAAATTCTTCCAGCCCAGAGAAAACATACATTCCAGTATCTGGAAGACACTGACTGTTTATCATTTATTATACTGCCAGAAATAAACACTTCATGATTTACAACTTTATGCAATAACCCGAGTGTAACTGTGTGTGTGTGTGTGTGTGTGTGTGTGTGTGTGTGTGTGTGTGTGTGTGTGTGTGTGTGTGTGTGTGTGTGTGTGTGTGTGTGTGTGTGTGTGTGTGTGTGCGTGTTGCACATGTTCCCACTGCCTGACAATCTGCAGAGGGGAGTGACCTCATATCTATCAGCAGAGCTGCTCGTCCATCTAAACACTCAGTGATGGATGCGGCAGCTAATCAGGACAGTGATCACACCACCGTATTTTTACGAGCGCACACACACACACACACACACACCACACACACACACTGACAGCTGGTTACTACCTCATCAAACTCTCTGGGTGGTTCTGTTTCTGCATTTCACCACAAAATGTATTTCATCATAGAATGTGTTTTTCCCTCTCTCTCTAAATTAACGTTAGACTGTATCATCATGAAAATAATAATAAAGTTTATTTTAAGTGTCTCCACCCTGTAGCACATTTTGCTGATTCATATTACTTTATGATGCATGCTAAAAATCACACAAAGTGAGTATATGTTTGTGGCCTACAATTATATTCTGGATTATAAGGCGCACCTCCAATAACTGTTTTCATATATAAGGCGCACTGGATTATAAGGCGCACTGTTGGTTTTTGAGAAAACTAAAGGTTTGAGGTGCGCTTCATAATGCAGAAAATACTGTACATGTGACAGAAATTTCTCATTATTTCTTTTTTCTATGTCAAATCTTTGTCTATGCTTCAGCACACCGATAGACACAACAGACCATTCATTCATCCAACCATCCGTCCTGTCATCCATTCATTCCTCTACTTTAGACACAATAGGCTGTTGTTGTTGTGTTTATGGTCTTTTCTCCCAGGCCCAGTTTGCTGCAGACTCAGCAAAGCCTGTTCGCTGTAATAAAATTTAACAGCCGTGTTTCAGTCCCACCGGACCCCCGAACGCTCCGGATGACAGCAGAGTAGCGCTGACTTTCATTATCTCAAACCGAAATGACCTAATTATTTCCAATCTAATCAGCACACTCAGTCCTTCCACTGTGTGTTTTTCATTACAGATACGTAGTGAGATGATTGACCATGATGATTTAAACATCTAAGGGTGTGAAGTCTAACTCGGAGGAATTACTTAATTATGCAGTGATTGCTTCATTTGTAGATACTGTCACAGACGGAAAAATCTTTCCTATAAGTTCTCTAAATGAATATTTCATCACGCGAGGCAGCAGTTTGATTAGTTGGAAAAGTTTATTTCATTCTAACGTGCGAGCTCACGCACAAGCGTCGCCGATTAATCATTTACTCAAACCTTAGGTCACGAGAGAAGCTCTGTAGTCTCATAACCAACAAGTTATCCTCATCGTGTCACAGTTTTGTTTGGTTCCTGTACTTATACATATGTTCATGTATGTGCTCCTCAATGTCCCCATTTAATTCATCACTATCAGGATCTCACAAAGTCTTTGTGTATTTTTCTATCGTTGCACCATTCCTTTCCATTTTGAAACATCTTTCTGTCCATATCTGTCTGCAGATGTAAGACATCAAGCATTCAAGAGTCCTGGACTAAGAAGAGCATTTCTGGAAGAAAAATGATTTTAACTTTTGAATCACACAGTGTTGTGAGACAGAATTTCAATACATGTCTACAGCTTTCAGTATTAATTGGTCTTAGACATGTAACTTCTCACAACTCTCCCAAAAAGGAACGGTAGATGAGAAAACGAGCAAAAAAAAAAGGATGAAGGAAGATAAATCAATGTGCTTGAAAAGAGAATATGGGAAGAGAGAAAAGGGTATCAATTTTTTGTGACGATGATTCCAAAAGTGAGTTCTAACAAACTTTTCTGCCAAGTAGATGATTTTTGTTTTTAAATCCCAGCATTTGTCTTATTTCACTCCTCAAATACTTGATTTGCAGAAAAAAAAAAACACCAGTGAAACTATTACTTACATGTAATGTAGTAAATACAGTTAAACAAAGGGAATCTTCCAATCCGCGTATAAAATACACATTAACTCACAAACTGTGTATGGTCAGACTAAACCAAGTATGAACTGAGCGGCAGGAAGTGTGATCAGGACTCACGTGGACTCAAAAGTGAACTTGTAACATTTGATGAGGCAAAAGATTAAAAAGATGTCAACACTTGGATTCCAACTCAAGCGAGTATTTGCCTTCGAATCATGATGTCTAATCAGGACATCATGAAAATGGCAAAAGCAAAAGTGATTTTTTTTTCTTTTTTTACCCCAATTCAATAAAAGAAATTCCTGAATGAGGAGGTGGGGGGGAGGAACAGGACCATCAGTCTGATGACTTCTCTGCATTTATATTTAGACACACATCTGCTCGGGGACTATATAAGACAATCAAACCTGCATGAACACACACACACACACACATACACATACATGGAGAGTTGGTGTGCGGGGGGGGGGGCGTTAGAGAAACACGGAGAAATGAAAAGTGTCTTTGAAAGTAAACAAAGACGGAGTGATCAGAACCAGATTGCTGCAGATCAAACAGTAGTGTTGAAGTAGGAGGAGAGAGGCCTCTGATGGAGACATCAAACACAACTAATGTAAAACACATATTGGCTTGACAACACACACACACACACACACACACACACACATACAGGTCACTCAGATGCATCTGGACAGAACAAACCTCTGCATACAAGGACTCTCTCACTCAGTCACGAGGAACTCAGGTCCTCGCCAACTACTTACAGACTTCAATATTAGAAACCGCATTTCCAGGAAATTAGAATTATGGAGCAAGAAACAAAAAAACAACAAAAAAAAATTAATAGAATGGAGTGAAGCCAAAAAAACACAAATTAAAACAAAGTTTTGAGAAGATATTTCAATATGAGTTCGTATTCATCAAAGATGAATTAAATAGATTTAGTTGGAAGCACCTGATATCCCTTAACAGTAATCGGGTCATAGGTTTAATCTGCAATGCAATAGACAGACAGCAGGTGATTAAAGACAGAACGTCGACGTGTTCTTGAAAAAAAGGGAGTGTTTTGCGACATTGCAGCCATAAATGTGACTCTTTTTTTTTTTTTTGCTGGGTCTTAACAATTTAAGAGCAGCACGGTAATCAGTCGCTTTTCAAAGTGAATAAATGACAGAAAGGTTAAAAACAGGTCATCACCAAAAAAAAAAATGGCAGAGACAAAAGGAGAGGAAAGAAGCAGTCTGCCAGACTTTATTCACAGAGGCAAATCCAAATTTCTGAGAAATAGTGAGCTTATGCTAAAATCCTTTTCTTTTCACAAAGCAAATTGCTGAATGAAATGGATGTGCAGGTTGGAATATTGTTTTTTATTACCATTATTGTTCAATATCATATCATCTATAGGCCAACTTTTTCAAACTGCTTCAAACTGGTTTTTTTTTTTTTTAAACAATACAACTTTTTCCACACAATGAATGTACAGCTATGGTAAAAAAAAAAAAAAAAAATGTCAGTGATGTTTCTGAGTAGCCGAATCTGTTCTGAGAATGACGATATCTGTAATTCTGTGAACGTGCCGTGAGCACGATAACAGTCGATACAACAAATGTCAGAATTGTTTTATGTAGAATAATAAGAACAGATTTATATTCACATTTCTCACCGGAGAGCTTCCTCGCCAGTGTTTATTCAAATGAGACTTATTTTCCCAAGAGAAA
>CM023612.1:24216417-24351417 GCA_013358685.1 Antennarius maculatus
CACTTTAGGGAATAAACCATTAAAAGAAAATGACCGTGAATGGTTCAAGTCAAACTTTATTTCAACTTCTTATTTTTCTGTTAAGAGTACAAGCAATTGGAGACTTAGTTAGATTATGGGAAAAGTCGTTAACTTAATACATTTTGATTTTTGATATCAGTAGAAAAAACAATCCATGACTCCAATCTGCTGTTATTCATATTATGATGTAATTTATGAATCTAAAATGCAACTTTCCTCTGGCACCTTTTTTCCACTTGGATGGTGACATGGGGTGGAAAAATGTACGCGGGAGTGTGTGAGAGACGCAGTGTGTGTTTATGTACATGTGTTGGGGAACACAGGTTATAGAAAGTTATCATCTGTAACACACATTACAACATTTATTAAAAGCAGCTTGCCGTGATATGGTTAGATTTGAGAGGAAAACAACTTATTCATTACTTTAGATTTATGACATGGGCAAACCCTTGACAGCCTATTAGCGCGTGCGTTGATTGTTATCACTCTGTTGCGTGCATAAGAATATATTTCTAAAATTATACATGTGGGCTATTTTTGCCTGAACCAGCAATTTTAAAACTTCATGAAAAAACAAATTCAATGCCAATCATGATTTGCTATGAATAGTTTAAAGCGCCTGTTAGAACTTGTTGCTGTTGGATAAATCTTGTTTCGCAAGATGTGAAAGTACGTTTGAGTTTAAATATTTTTATCTGATTTACATTAATATGTTTTCTCTTGATTCTCATCGGGTCTCTCTCTCTCTCACTTCCACATTCATTGCTTCATTGTTGCGCAAACACACACACATACACACACACACACACACAGACACACACAGACGCACACAGACCACACAACTTCTCAAGCAGGAACATTGTATCAGATTGCTATTAATAGGAAAAAACTTGCGCAGAAGTTAAAGCAATTGGACAAAATTGAATTGAACTGAATTAAATTAAATTAAATTAAATTAAATTAAATTAAATTAAATTGAATTGAGTTGAATTGAACTGAGTTGAATTGAATTGAATTGAATTGAATTGAATTGAATTGAATTGAATTGAATTGAGTTGAATTGAATTGAATTGAGTTGAATTGAATTGAAATGAATTTGCAGGGTTCTCTCTTCTCTTCTTCCCATCTCAAAAAAACATGCAATTTTAGGTGAATTCATCAGTAAAATAATTGAAAAGCACTGCTCTAGTGACAGTGAAATTTTAAATGAACATGTGGTCCACATTAATTTTTTTTTTCTGTAAAAATATCTAAATAACCATTGTAAAAAAATATCAGGACGTTACAACTATACATATATTAAAATGGTGACATGTAGACCTTCAAATGCCCTTAAACATGTTTGATTTCTCATAGCTTATTTTGCTATTCATAGTTCTATTAAGTTTTGCAAGATAGCGTATATTAAAGTTTAGACTGCATCCAGGATCAGCCAACTTAAGCTCTGCTGTCACAAACATGTTAAAGTCAGAAATAAATAAAGCATGTGTGTGAAATGAACTGAACAGTGTTTCCTACATAAATTATAGTTAAAGAAGATCAGCTTATCCTCTTGGACTACCAGTGTTTTAATGGTGAAATGGTTCTTTGGATGAAAATGTTAATGGTAGAGTCGTAAATTTAATGGAATAAGATTTTTCTCCAAAACTTCACGTTGGACGAATGAACTCTTGTTGTATCAAAGGTTTTCTTTGTCCCGTGAAATTCATCTTTTAT
The DNA here is from genome assembly GCA_013358685.1 of Antennarius maculatus. Lineage (NCBI taxonomy): Eukaryota > Metazoa > Chordata > Actinopteri > Lophiiformes > Antennariidae > Antennarius > Antennarius maculatus. The sequence goes on from CM023612.1 coordinate 24,218,155, forward strand.
TATTTTAAGGTCTACATTTACTTGTCTGCACTTCTTCATCAGAGAGTGAAGAGTTGTCCTTAGAAGGGAAATGATAGGAATGATATGATGCGTCGTTTTTTTTGGGGGGGGGGCAAACTTGTGGTTATGGTGTCGTTCAGGAATGCTGAGGCAATGCCTAAAATATCAGCAGTCACATCTTTGAGGACTGAGTTTAAACGACTTGATTTTGACAGCTGTAGGAAGAGAATCCTGGCAAAGCAGAGAATGTTGAATAGAAAAATGCAAAATAAACCACAATAGTTTTAAACATTATTATCACATCCGCTGACTCCCAGTAACCCAAAAGGAGTAAATAAATATGCTTTTATCCAGACTGTGAAGGTATGTGTAGCTGGAATAGTATCATCTGTTGGTGCAGAAGGCCTTCACACCTACAAAGTGTGATGGTGTGTGTACTGGAGGGTGTGTGTGAGTCAAAATTTGCCTTTAAAGCATCTTCCTATGCCAGTGTCCTCAGTTGAATGTGTCTTGTGTGTGTGTGGATGTAATCCACTCTACTGTGCTAATCATTCATCTGTGCATGTCTTTGCGATTAATGAAACAATCCTGAGCCTTAGGTTTCCACCACACAGAGATGTTAATCAGGGAACAAGACAGGGATCTGCACAGTGTCCCATCTGGACCACTCTGTGTGTTTACTCAGTTTTTTATTACAGACCAGAGACGGAAGAGGCAAAAAAAGTCTTTATCACATTAATAATATCCTTGTCACATTCCTACATGACGCGGGGTGATGGAGAAAACAGATCTAGAGAAGAGAGAGAGAGAGAGGGAGAAGGGAAGTAAATTGAGCTGCTCTTGAAAAGCTGTGAAGAAACAAATGAAGTCTTGAAATTAAATAAATAATGTTATCTTCTTTTTTTTTTTCCTTCATGTTGGGCCGATTCTGTCAAACTAAATGGACAACCATGCAAAATGTTATGTGCTCTGTTCCATTTAGACAATTGTTGGTCTTCACTTTCTTGTCGGCCCAAAACGATAAGCCCAAAACTAAAGAGATCCAATGAGTCAATATCCCTTCACAGAGGGGATAGTGCTCTTTTTTCCACTACTCTTTTTTACTTTTTTTAAACTATGCTACATCTTTGCATATTTGATTTCCCAAAAAGCTCCAGTTTTGTCTCATCTGACCAAAGGACATTCTCCCAGAAGCTTTGTGGTTTGTCAGTATGCGCCGTGGCAAATTCCAGTCTTGCTTTTTTTATGATTTGCTTTTAACAGTGTTGTCCTTCTTGGTCGTCTCTGATGAAATCCACTCCTGTGACCAGGTTGGCTACAGTCCTGTGGAGCCTAAACTTCTGAATAATGTGTGCAACTGTGGTTACAGGAACATCAAGCTCCTTGTAGATGCTCTCATAGCCTTTATCTCTATCATGCCGGCTTCTCCTTTTCTTCGCTGCCAGATTGTTATCGACCCTTCAGGTTTCTTGGACTTTGTGATTTTTGGATTTTGCTTGTTTCTTGGATTTTTTTTTTTTTTTTTTTTCCAGTTGGTCTGCGCTCTACCTGTTCTCCAAACCCTGTTGTAGCAATTTATGTTGATTAAACTATGAAAGTGAACTTCTTCTCTGGTGTTCTGCGTATGGGTCCTGATCCCATCCATGAAATATAAACATACTGTACACATCAGGAATTTAAAGTCGATTGACAGTATTTTCCACAGTACAAGGTGCACTTAAAAGCCTTTTTTTTAATATGAAAAAAGTTTTAAAATAGACCATTCATTAAAGGTGAGTTCTCAGATGCGTTTTATAATCCAGTGTGCCTTATAATCCAGTTTACTTTATTTTTAAAATTTATTTATTTATTTATTTATTTATTTATTTATTTATTTATTTATTTATTTATTTATTTTAGGGTGCGCCTTATAATCCAGTGCGCCTTATAGTGTGGAAAATACTGTAGTTTCTGCTTTGATTGAACAAAACCCAGGTAAGGTGGCAGAGCTTCACATGTATGTTTTTAACCCTGTAGCTCCTGGATTGAACTCACAAGGTTTTCATTTCCTCTCTTCATTCCACCGTCAGTCCACTAGCATCCCCCTCTTCTTCAGGATTCCTTCCCTTGAACACACACACACACACACACACACGTCTTTGCGATGCCTCAGTGGGTCTGATTCTACTGCCGTAACGAAGAAGCACTGCCTTTGACCCCAGGGTGTCATGAGGAGGAGCTGTGTGTGTGTGTGTGGGGGGGGGTGACCTCACAGCGGGGCCCCTTCACCTCTCAATGTCATGTCCTACAGCCTACAGCAAGGTGAAGGAGCACACACAAAAAAAACATGTCTCACACACACAAATACACACACACACACGCAAAAGTGCACCAGTGACCAGTCATCGAGGCCTGCCAAAACCAGTCAGCTTCAGTGTGTGTCCTAAGGCGGCTCCAGATGTGAAAGACAGAAGGTCTTGTTGGCCGGAACATGGCGGCTGATAATAGTAGAGCTACTGTTACTGAGGGCGTCCTTCATCTGTGGACCCCGACACACCCGACCCACTGACGCTGGACCATCGAGTGTGTGTTTGTAGATGAGAGAATAGTCCCAAATTCAAATAATATGACAGAAAGTCTAGTTTCGCTGGCTGCTTCACGCTGGTCACCATCGTTCACTTCGCAATTTAGAATTTAAACTGCATTACTTTACACAAGAATTTTTTTATAATACATTTTGCAAGCTTCATTTATGTTGTGAGTAGACTATTTGCTAGATGTGTATTTTTTTTAGGTTTATCTGATTTAAAAGACAATATTTCAGGTTTTATTTGATTACTTTGCTCATATAAGATGAAGATTAGCACTAAACATTCATTTTAGGAGACGGGACAAAAATGCACATCACTCTTTCTGTGTATGTTTAACCTTTTCCCGCCCCGACCTTCAGGTTATTCGGTCGTCATTCATTTCAGAAACGGAAGTCTTACTCAGAGCGACCTGGCTGAGATGCTGAGTTATGGCTGTGGAGAACTATTCTCCTTAAGGCAGGACTTTATGGGATCACCAACTGTGCAGGGTTACTCAGCATACCTGGACCACACACACACACACCTACACACACACACACACACACACACACGTGTATCACCTGAGGGTTTTAGGGCTCCAAACCAGATGATTAATGGGCGACTTTCTCTCCTCTATTTATCCCAACAAACGTGTCTACCTCTTCCTGACCCTTACCGTCTTCCAGTCGGTTTTTTTGCATCCTCTCACTTTCTCCTTCATTTTAGAAATCATCTCCATCCTTTCCTCCTAATCCATGACTTACATTCCTCTACTGAGAACATAGAACACAAATTGCCTCATCGCAAATAAGAGCTGCATAGTTCGGCTCAAAAATATAATCGGGCACAGACAAATCATTCGATTCACATTGCGGGAGTATTTTTCCAAATCTCCTGCTAAACCAAAAGCATGTGAAAGGAATCACACCAAACTATTGGCTGAGTGCAGCTTTAGGTTTGGATGGCAGCACTTTGAAAAGCTGAAGGCTTTTCCTCACACACAACTTACTGTCAACTGAACTCAGAGACAGAATGGTGTGAAAAACTTTGAGAATGGGTCAACTCCATATGACCTTGTCACATGTCATTAGCGTGACAGTTTCCCCCCCCCCCCCACTATCGTTCTGTCGCCGCCAACAGCATGTCTGACACAAAAACGATGAACACACACATACACAACACATGACGTGTTCACCCTTGAGTGCTCTAGAACACATGTCAAACAGAAAGTTTAACACGCTACAAGCAAATATGTGTCGTGCTGTATTGTCAGTTTTTTGTTGTTTTTTTTTTGTTTTTTTTTCTGGGGGGTTTAATTGTATTTGCTTCTTTCAGCATGTTTGTTTTCTACCATTCTTTGGTCGTTGAGGTGATTAATTGAGTTCCCTTTTCTTCTATCTGCTCTGTTTTATTATATATGTATATAAATATATACGTATATATATATATATATATATATATACATATACACACCTGGTGAAAATCAAGAAAAAAAAACATAAAGGTGTTGACAAGCGTAAGCTGAGAATATTAGTGACCTTCACGTTTCACCGTAACTTAATCACACAATGAATAGAGGGTGATAATAATGGATAAATGCTTGTTGCTGTCTTGTAAATCAAAACTTATGGCACTGCACACACATATAGACGTGCACACACACACACACACACACACACACACACACCACTGTGTCATCCGTCAGAGTATACTAGACTGCTAAACTGTGTGTGTGTGTGTGTGTGTGTGTGTGTGTGTGTGTGTGTGTGTGTGTGTGTGTGTGTGTGTGTGTGTGTGTGTGTGTGTGTGTGTGTGTGTGTGTGTTGCAGCCCTTTGGCTACTGTAGTTGTGGTATTTTACAAGTGCTAATTGAGTCACTGATACCATCCTGAGGCCAGACACTAAAATGAACACGGTTTATGTCCACACTGGTGTTTTCAGGTTGTTGGTTTGAATTTGGAAGAAGAGGAAGAAGAGGAAGAGTGATGTGAAGGAACACGGGAGCAAAGTGTGAGCCACCGCAAGAGAAGCTGGGCATTCTGGGAGGTTGTGATTGACAGGAGTGTTACAGTGAGTGCTCCCCTCTGTTAACTGTGGAACATGAGAGACGACCTTGAAGTCTCCTCTACAGATTATCGCTAACATCCTGTGGTCAGATATCTCATTCATGTCGCTTACTTTTTCAAAATCAGTGACCTACCCCAGGCTGACATCAGCTAAAGCTCTGCCAATTATGAAATTAATATTGCTTCCAGCAGTGATTGGTTGCTGCTTTTGAAAGGCAGGGACAAATGACAATAATCTTGCTCTGGTTTCACACAAGATGACACTTGTGCATGATATATTGTTTAACACTGACATGAGATTTATTTTATGGTGTAATTTAAATTATTGCTGGACTCCAGTGATGCAGGCAGGAAATAAATAATGTGATCCAAGGGCAGCATCTCCAACAATGTTGGTGCATTTTGTCTACTAGTTCACCTTTACATCCAAAAGCAATGACATCCATGGATTTGTATAAAAATAAAATGGACCCATTCATATCCCGGCAGTGATATTTCTTTGATGATCTTGGACAAGATCTGGGAGTTTACATTAATTCTTTATTATAGTGAAATATGGCAGCTTTCATTACTTAGGCTTAGAATGTTTTAACAATGTGAAGCACCTCAAAAATTAGCATACACCACCTCCATAAACACTTGTAACAGCTGTGGGGGACGTTTGTGCTCTCCGAGCGCTCTTGTCTCGGCGTGCGATTCGTATCCGAGATCATTGTTAACGATTTCATTCCTTATATTAAAACTGGATTTCACTCAAAAGGATTTTCAGCAATCTATTCGAGTAGCAACCTCCTGTCTCTCAGTCGTCGTCGCAATCCTCCATCGATCCTTCTGGTTTTTCCTTTCATCCGCCTCTGCTGACGAAACCTCGACGTGAGCGTGCTCAGTGAGAGATCTGCAGGCATGCTGATCTGATTATTCCCACCGTCATCACATCATCATGAAACTGTGAGCACCTGATTTTAGGTCCGCTCACAAAACTAGCTCAAATTAATCAGATTCCATGTGATTTATGACAACAGCAAAAAAAAAACCCCACATCTGAATCACATATGTGTGGGGGAAAAAAACACGCTGATTTTTTCCAACACAGTCACAGTGACCCTGATTAATTTCATGCATTAAAACACACACACACACACACACACACACACACACACACTCTCTCTGCTGTGGATTGAAGCTTCCTTAATTGCAAAGTAAAGTGAAACTTGACCAACTTGACCAAAAGCAGTACATTTAAAAAGCAGAATGATGATTTCTTCCCTGTGGATTTGACCCAGACCAGATGTGTTCCATGGACCACAAAACACAACACACATCTCTTAGTAAAATTGACCTTGACATTTAGGGTTAATATCACTTGTCACTGTGATTTTTGCAAATACAACTTCACTGCTAAGTGTTCCAGCAGCTGTTCCCCCAGTATATGTGTGTGTGAGAGTGTGTGTGCAGTGTGCAGTGTGGACTACAACCACCATTACAGCTGAATCCAGTCATGTCCACACCTAGAAAAAGCCTTCCAGAGGTCGCTTAACACACACACACACACACACACACACAGACACACACACACACACACACAACCATCCAGAATAAAAGAGGGAAAGCGCGTTACCCGCCCACTGACCGCCACACCGCACCCCATCACCACCACCCACCACTACCCATCAGCTCTGGTTTTGCTGGTGTGAGCACCAGTACACCACAGTGAGTCACTGCAGGCTGGATGGAGGGGGGGTGAGGGTGTTCAGGGGATGAGGAGGGCTTTGGACACAACTGGAAATCACCCTGGGAAAAATGAATATGATTCAGCCCTCACACAAACTCATAAACTCACACACACACACACACACACACACACCAATCTGCAGCCATTGAATCTTGGTTAAGGCCACCTGGCACCCACATGTCCATCTTCATCCAGGTCAGCGGTCAACTTGGTGACGGCAGACATCGGGGGGGGGGGGGGGGGGATTAGGACCGGCCAGATGACGACACCCAGTCAGATACTTCATGTTGTGTCTGCCAGGAAGAAAAGAATGAGAATGTGAGATGATTGCATGGCTTCATTCATTATTAATACATCAATATCACAGCATTCATAATTAACGCTGTGTGGGAGAATAGAGGGTTTGAATCCCCCGGTCATGTTTGTGACTGCTGCTGCCCGGGGGGGCGGGGGGGATAGGAGGACTCTTCCTCTGCTAGCAGCTCATTGATGAGCCGGTTTTTGGACAACAACAAGCGTGGAAAATAAAAGCAGGGGTATTCCGGAGTTACTGCTAAGTACTATGTATTGATAATTGCGACTTGGCCTACACTGATGCTTTATGTACAAATTAAACTTTATTTAGGCAAGGAAATGACATCATGACGTGATGGCTTGTAAGCTTGCCTTCTTGGGAGTATGTGTGTATGTGTGTGTGTGTGTGTGTCATGGGAGGCGGAGGGCAAGATGCAAACAACTCAGGTAGACCGAGGCAGAAAAACTAAACAGACTTACAGGATCGCACTTCAAAAAACAAACCAGCACCAGCTGTGACAAAAACCCTGGCTTAAAAAGCCTCCTAACAATAACACCCAACGATGTTCAGGTGTGAACGATCAGAACGGGGGTGTGGATGAGTCTCAGGTGTGGAGCTGTGGCTCCACCCACCAGCCTGGCCTCTCCCTCTCACGCCAAACCGTGACAGTGTGTGTGTGTGTGTGTGTGTGTGCGTGTGTGTGTGTGTGTGTGCGTGTGCTTATGTTTTAGCACATATGACTGAACAAAAAAAACACCTATATCAATAGGAATATGTATAGCAAACACACAATATGAGGCAGATTCAGTCCATAATGGATGAATGTTAAACGTAGAGATTGTCTCCAATTCCCATAATTTTAGTTTTAATTTTTTTTTTTATTTAATTAATCAATAAATTTATTTAATTATTTAATTATATTTTTTAATTTAATTTAATGGCTTCTTAACCTTAACCACTAACTTTAATAAGGTAATAAAGTTAACCAAAGGCACAATATTTTTGCAGCCCTCAGTATGTACTTTGTTAAAATATTTAAACTTATTTTATTCCAAAGTTTAACTAGGTTTTTTTTTTTTTTTTCTAAACTTAACAATATCATAAACAGAAGGTTGCTGCATCAAATTTTTATGGTTTTGGAAGGAACAGACAAAGAATCCAATTTTTGAAGAAAGAGAAGTCAGAAATTGCATTTATGTTGGCTGAGCAGTGAATGTTGGGGTAAGGGGTATTTTTCTAAAACAAATTGTAGGAAAATAAAAGCAACACATTGTCACTGCAGCAGTAATAACTACAACATTTTATTACTTGCATGATACATTTTTCAACAAAGCATCCAGAATTACATTTCTCTCAAAATGTATCAACTATTGCAAATTAGAAGCCCTTCTTCATAATTTTTTGCATATGCACACCACTAGTTGGCCTTCATCACTCTTAAAATGACTGTTTTTAATATCTGCTTTTGATCAAGCTGACATTTTAAAGACGTGAGTGAAGTGTGTACGGCTGGAGTCTGGGGATTTGGTGGCTGCTATTGTTTGCTTTGTGTTTGATGTTTGCTTTTACACTCAACTAATTAGGTGCAGAGCACAGAAATAACTTCAGTGTAAAGTGAGTACATGAACAGAGTGATATTACTGACAATGTGAATGTACTGGAAAGACACAGGGACATATCAACAGTTTGCTGGAGCAGAAACAATGAAACATGTCTAACATGAATATGAATATGAATACAGTATTTTCCGCACTATATGACACATTTAAAAGCCTTTAATTTTCTTAAAGACCAACAGTGCACCTCTTCATCCAGTGCGCCTTAAAGGTAAAAACTGTTTTAAAATAGGTCATTTTTTGAAGGTGTGCCTAATACTCAGATACACCTTATAATCAGTGCGCCTTGTATATGAAAAAGTTTTAAAATAGGCCATTCATTCAAGGTGCGCCTTATAGTCCAGTGTGTCTTATAATGCGGAAAATATTGTAAGCTGCGAACAGAAAAGTGTCCAGACACAGATATACAGTATTTCTGATATGATGCTTTGCTTTAAAGAAAGCGTAACATTTTTAGAAACACATCAACAACATTCGAAGCCATTTATCGCATTGCACCAACACGCAGACACGAGTCACCACGGTGACTTGTGTCACCATAGTTCACTTTTGAAACTGTGTGTGTGTGTGTGTGTGTGTGTGTGTGTGTGTGTGTGTTTATCTGCTTACTTTGACAGTTTATCAGAAAAAATATACATACATACATACATCTTCTTACCACTTGGTGGTAAGAACATGCAAACTCCGCACAGAGCAGGAACTCGAACCCGGAACCGCTTTGTTGTGCGGCGACAGCCCTCAGAAAAAATAATAATGAAAATATTTCTCTATCCAAGCAAGGCCATAACAGTGTCATGAGGTGTTCAGCTTTTCTTTTACATCTGGAAGATGAACACAGACCCAAACTCTGAACCTGGCAGCGACTTAAAGGGAAGAGGATGTTAAATAGCTCACTTTCCATTACCTCCTTTCATCGCCGGGCGCTTTGGTGAGGCGTATAATGTAAAACAAATCTTGTCACTGGAACATGTCCCTGTTTCTATTTTCAAATACTCCTCTGGCTCAAAAATTATCCCTAATTTATCACAAAATGTTAACTGGCAGAGATCGACTTTATGCAGCGTGGTTGGGGATGTGAAAAATATCACATCAGGTTTTCAGGTTATGTATCCAAGATGGGCTTAATTATCACAAAACATCTTTGTCAACCACACGCATGGGCAGATGATCCACACACGACCTTCATTATCCACGCTGATCCGGTTGTTGAGGATGCGTTCTGGTAGTTACGTTGCAAAAAAAAAAAAAAAAAGTTTCCATCTCAGTTTTCTTTAATGTAATTTCTCTCCAAAGATGAAAACAACGACAAATGATGGGACAAAGAAAGAAAAATTTATGCCTGCTTCATTAGCAATATCATGTTATCTCTAGCGTTAATGATGAGTCTCATTATTCTCGGCCTGCGTTGTCCTTTCTGGTCACATTTTCTGTGTCTCTCTCTTTGCTTGTATTCTTACTACTTCTGGAAGTAGCACAAAGTAAGCCTGCAGAAATGCCACGGGGGACAGCTCATGACAAAGCTTCAACTGCAAGAAACTATTAGCGAGCTTTGCCAAGCAGTCATTAGCGAGCAGCGGGCGTGTTGGTACGAACAGACAAGACGGGATCCGGCGTCGACGTGTGGCCGATTCTTCCTCCGTCGGTCTGTAAAGCAAAAGCAAACTTGATTTTCTCTCATTTGGTGAAATTAAACTGATAATGTGTCCCAGGTAATAGATGGTAAGTACATATGTGTGTGTGTGTGTGTGTGTGTGTGTGTGTGTGTGTGTGTGTGTGTGTGTGTGTGTGTGTGTGTTTGTGTGTGTGTGTGCATGTGTGTGTTATTGATGCCACATGTGCGAATAACCACTGGCAGTTTTGTCGGCCAGCGTGTGAAGCGTCACGCCGCGGCGACACATCTCTGTGACAGCTCCCAGGGTGAACGCTGCCGCTGGACTTTGATGGTGATAACTAGTGACAAGGAGAGGAAGAGGAAAAAAAGGAAGGAAAGGGTAGGACACTTGTAGATAGCAGCTGTAGACCTGACTTCGTGGCTTGGAGCGAGATGCTCCGACAATGCATTGAAAAACAGGAACTCCATGAATTTTCAAGCGGCTCCCTCCTGACTTCAATGTCAGAAAACTGTTGAGAAAAGACAAATAAAAGGCAAAAATCTATGAATTCTTTAACCTTTTGCCCCCAGTTTTATGCGCCTGTGATTGATTTCTTTTACGTGCTTATGAGCACCTGTGACCTTTTTTTTCTAATTTTGCGCCTCCTCAAGGAAGTCGCTATAAAAATACTGTTTACTATCCCAATAAAAAAGCTCTGGTTTAGCGCACGCAATTTGGTGGCAGAAAGAACAGATTTATTGGCGAAACTTGCCGCATGCATCAGAAAACATTTCTCTTCTGAGGTTATGAAGCAGCACAGCCTCATTGTTCCTTTTTTACAGCTGTCAGTTAACACATGAAACCTCAAATGAATGTGTCACCCCTTTTCTTTTTACAGGGAACACAACCTCTCCACACGAGCGCTTCCATACCTCATCCACCCCGTTTGTATCTCCGATCGCTCCGAGGATTCGGTCAGTCCGAGCTAAATTAATTACACGTGGCCTTTCCGTGTGTGTGTTTGTGCAATAAAAAAAACCCAAAAGGAACAGATATTAAAAAAAAACAGAGAGTGCATCAGTAAATTGAACAGATGCGTCGTATCCTGTGCTACAAAAAAGAGGCACGTTTGTGTAAATTTTGGCTAGTAGAAGGTTTTGGCTCCGAAATGCACTTCTAGCGTAGCAAATTGGATTTCACGGGTATCTGTTTCTCTGCCTCAGCAGATTAATCCCACTCTCAATCAATGGAAAAAAAAATTCAACATGCCCCCCAACGCTTCACAGAAAAACTTCATGTGTTAGCTATCAGGATTGGAGTGGTGAAAGAGCATTCATCTGAACTGTGTTTTGGATACTTCTGGTGCACCAGTGTAGTTTATGTGTATGGCAAAGACTTGTGCATGGAATCTTTGACACTAATAATCCACAGTATGAATCCAGTTGACTTGTGCAATTCTGTGGGCGTTCCATCACAAGGGCCCATCCATCCTCCCTAAACCAGAGGTATGAGGTGAAAGAGTCAAAACTTTGAACAACAAAGTTGGAGATAGGTGGAGGTCTGAGGAGGTTGTGAACAATTTAGCTGACGTCATGAGGTGCAACAAGACATTTTTCCACTTTTTTGTCATTTGTCATGCCTTGCATGTATTGTAGCTATACTGCCCCCAACTGTTTCCAGTGGGCAAATGCTCATTCGTCATGGGGGGCGTGACATATTGGAGAACTTCTGCCTCCATGGATAGATCTCTATTTATAATGCAAATGATGGAAATCTATGGTGTTGCGGGTAAGCAAATGTCTTAGTGTGACATTAATGTGAACAGTGCTGTTGCAGTGAAGTTATGGTACGGACAAGAATAAAGCTACAAACACTTTTTTAATGGCAAACTGAAAGCAAAACCACACGGCGATGAGATCTTGATGTGATGAGATCACCTCATGTTGAACGATACTACGCTATCCCATGTTGTAAGAATCTCTAGATGATTTCTGGAGAATAAAAACGTACTTTTTCTGCATGGCATGTCAGTGTGTTCCAGTTCCAACGCACAGCAGCTTCACGCTATCAGTAAACAGCTCTCTTCCCTCCGAGGTTCAAACTGTTGGTTATCGAAGAGTTTGAATTGAAGAAATCTGCATTTTTATTGAACAATAATAAAATATATGATGATTTGATCTTAAAATACATTGTGAATACATTTTGTTCAGTCTATTAATAAAACAAATATAAACAAAATAAGAAGGCTAAATCATGTGTTTAAAAAAAAAAAGCATCTCTTTGGCCTTCTGGTTCTTCTTATTTGCTAAACATCTGCAGTTAGTACAGTATTGTCACTGAGAACATGTTTGCGTGCTGAAATTCATATTGAAAATATTTGATATATATATTCCTAAGTGAAAAGAGCTGGGGGTCTACTTTGTCTTTAATGGAAAAGTAAAGTTGGATGCAGCTTTTCATCATCATTTAACCAGTTGTAGAGATGAAAATCTTTAACTGCTGATTCTTATGGGCATCAAGCTCAGATGCTTTGAGTTGGTGGACCCCAACGCAAAGAGAATTTTCACTATGCAAGATTTAAAAATACAATACTAAGTGAATATTAATATGAATAAAAACAGTGTGCAGTAGTCAGAGTTTTTATTTACGTGGAAGGTCACCAAAACCCTCCTAAAGTTTTTTCTCCTGCGTCTCCATCTCTGCTTTCTCAATAAATAAAAAACATAAAAACTCCACCATGGTCTCTCTATGTATGGAAAACATATGATCATTCACTTATCCCTTCTCACATTTTGGATCCCATGTTCCCATTTGAAATAATGTATGTGCTTCTGATCAACTGATTCTTCTCTTCCTCAGATACTCCTTTCTCTATGACCCTGTCCTTCATACCCAGATGTTGCGGAACCAGTTTTCTATCTGTGGTTGAAATAAACGCTAAACAACACATCAATCATCTGTTCCTCTCCTAAACGCTAACCCCCGTGTGAAGTTCAAAAGCTCTTGTTATTACCATTTTGGATTAAAATAGATATTAAATGGCATATTAAATATTTATATTATATTATAACATATAGATTAAATTATATTATAACATTATAGATTAAAATTAAAATTATTAAATTATAATTATATTTAAATTATTATATTAAATATATTTAATATATACATAATATAATAACTAAAAAAAATAAAAAATAAAGTTTATATATATATATATATATGAAATTATTATATTATACAGGTATTTAAATATTAAATGGCAGATGTTTGAGGTTTGGTATCACAGAATACAGCAATCACTGCCGCTGAGGTAATTCACTGACGCTTGTGTTCAGGCTGAAGTCACATGGGACGGCTGTTAGCTCGTGCTGATGAGACCATGACATTAGTTAAATACACACTTTACAGTGACACCTTGTTTATGGCACCTTACCTGAGCTGACATGAGTGAAAAGCATTAGAGTTGTGTGTGTGTGTGTGTGTGTGTGTGTGTGTGTGTGTGTGTGTGTGTGTGTGTGTGTGTGTGTGTGTGTGTGTGTGTGTATGTGTGCCTGCACATTCGCTGTGTGTGTGCGGTTAGCCCCTGATTGCCTTTTGGTAACATTATTACCCTCCCTGGTCAGGAGCAGCAAATGAAGTACCAAACTGACAGCAGAAATTAACATCAGCATCACACTCACACAACACTCCAGTATAATCCCAGGATCGACTTTGGTAGATTTATATGTAAATGAAGCTAAATTAATCGCGTCTCATAAACCTGACCTCAGAAAGCTGGCCCACTCCAGGCCATCAATCAGCAGCAGCGGCGGCACAGGAGCCAAATCAGCAAAGCATGCCTTAATGGTTCTATCAGTCCCATCATGCATCCCTGAGGATTAAGCCTAAAACCTGCATCTATCATTATTGTGCTCTGATACCACCATTAGAATATCTTTTCCCCTCTGTGGCTTCCCTTCTATCCTCTTGCCTGAGGAAAGAATGTAAAAAAAAAAAATTGCTTTCCATTCAAAAGCAAAAGGGAAAACAGACTTTTTTCTCACAGGGCGGGGAGCTGGAAGGCCAAAAAAAAAAAAATGCCGAGGGCTATGCTTCTGACCGCAGTCACAGCTATCGTGAAAAACAATCTTGTGCAGATTGTGCAGAAACAGTCACAAACGAAATCTTTGATTAACAAGTTTCCTCATGTTTAGCTCCTTTTAATGCAGAAACATTGACAGAAAGTTGTCTCAGGGTTGCTGCAATCTTCAGTTTGGTAATCAAATACGTGGAACTAGATAAAGATCAAGTTCAGACAGACGTGGGATTCATGAACCGACGGCTTCAACTCCGTTCTCTTCCTGCGTTTTAGCAAAGTACGGGTCACATGCAATGTAAAATAATGCTTCAACGCGCAGCGGGTGGGGGGCCCACCAAAATTCATACAAGTAGATTCTGCAAAGTTGGTGCAGCTGATAAATGATGTTGGACAAAAATGAACGTCAACCAGAGGATTTGTCAGACTTGTAACATCCTTCTTCCAACCTTTCGTCATTCCAACATTTTTTTTTTTTTAGTTTTGGCATCAAAACCCAGAATGATTCATTGCTTGAACTTGACTTTGTCAGTTTTATTGAATGTTATCAGCAGTATACTTGTTGCAACACGGCCACATCGATGACAGATATATTTTTTTTAATTAAGCAAATATCCTTTTACAATCATCTTTGTTTACTGTTTTTCTTGGGGGGGGAAAGTTTGACTTTACAACAGGGAGACAGAGTGGATGGAGACAGAACAAAAGAAAAAGGAAGGGCTAAAAAAAAAAAATGTGTGAAAAACAAGGTTGACTTCTGATCCTTTTTGGTGAACCAGCAGCTTGGACCCAAGGCTTTTATCATAATCACAGCCTCCGGCATTTGGTGGTAGCCGCTGCAGAAAATCCCCACCCTGCACCCTGTGAGGTTCTGGTTCGTCCACACGAGTTTCTTTGGAGGGTGGGGTTAACGGTGCAGCCATCGTGTAACGGTTACGTGGAAAACAAGGAAGGATTGAAATTGTTTTGCAGAGCCACAATCGAGCGTACCCCTATCAGCGTACCAATATGCCCCCCCCCCCCAGTTCAAACTGAGATGTGAAGCAGACGTTAACGGACGGGAACAGGAACTGTAAGAACAAGTTGTGTTTCATCTGGCTTTGTCTCAAGCTGGTGGATTATAGGCAGGTGTTTACACAGGGCTCCGACGTAGAAACTCTATACGCCCTACCCCCTCTTCTGTGTGTGTGTGTGTGTGTGTGTGTGTGTGTGTGTGTGTGTGTGTGTGTGTGTGTGTGTGTGTGTGTGTTCCTGTATTTTTCTGAATGTGAAATCAGATTAAACTCAGGGAGAGGGCTGGGGTTGAGCTGCAAGTGCTCAGCTACGCTCGCTTTACTTCGAGGTATGTGTGTGTGTGTGTGTGTGTGTGTGTGTGTGTGTGTGTGTGTGTGTGTGTGTGTGTGTGTGTGTGTGTGTGTGTGTGTGTGTGTGTGTGTGTGTGTGTGTGTGTGTGTGTGTGTGTTGGGGGCTAGTGGGGAAAGGGAATGAGAGAGAGAGGATGAATGTTTCTCTGTTGGGGTGGAAGTGAGGGGCAGACATTGCTCACATGTGTTTCACCTGGAAATATTTGTGCACAGGTTTCTTCTGTGTGCATAGGCATAGATGTGTGTCTATGTGTGTGTGTGTGTGTGTGTGTTTGTTCATGTGTTCACGTCTAGAAAGTTAAAGCCCACCTGTTGATGGCCCTGATAAGAAGAAGCCCCCACGGGTCCGTCTCCTGTTACATCCATCACATCCACAGGTTGGACAGAACATTACTGGAACACGACCACAACCCCAACACGAAGCCTCTGTTATTACATGTTGATATCAGGTTGGTGAGGTGATTTATGTGTGCAAATTTGATATTTTGAGTGTTGTTGGCCAATCTGCAAATCTTTTATGAGTCTGAAACATTTCCGTTTTCTCGTGTGCGTGGAACAGAATGGATTCTGGAGTTCACTGCCGGGAGGAAACAGTCCAATTTACCTTTCAACCGAGATGCATGGAGAAGCTGAGCAGCGATTTTTCTTGCTTAATTAAATAAAAACCACTTTAATTTTTGTGATTTATCGCGATATGAAATGTGCACGGGGAAATTCAAGCAGAGAGACTGCTGACGAATCGAGTCAGGTTGAAAGTCAGAGCCAGCAATGCAGACTACAGACTACCTGTAAGAAAACTGTCACGACCTGCCTGTTATTTCTTATTTCTAATGAGATCCTACTGTGTGTGTGTGGCTCCTACAGAGGTTAATGCCCCCCTGTAGGAGCTACACAATGTAGGAACCAATGTTGGCCTGGAAGCATTAACCACTGAACGCTGAATGTTTTGTTAGTTACTGTCAACTATTGGTCGAGTAAACTGGAGAAACTTAATGAAACCAATTGTGTTCGTAAGTTGAGGACTATCTGTATATGTTGCATGTGTTTTTCTATAAAGAAACAAGTTTGTAGAAAAATAATCCATGGAAAGTGTTCAAACTGAAAACATAAAGGGTCATCTCTCCCAAAGCGCCACAGGACATATTTTATTTATTTGATTTGATTTTAAGATGTTTAGAGAAATCTGCTCCTTCTGCTGACAACAGGTTCACAGTATTTTCCGTACTATTTCTTTCTTTATTTATTTTTTAATATAAGGTGCTAATCATCTACTTTCTGCTCCACTTTCTAATTTCCTCCTAATCAATTTTTGATTTCAAACGTGTTTAGACAATCTGTCATGCAATCCAGATTCTGTTTGACCGGTGCTTTCAGTACACATTGTCCCTGTCAAGCCAATGGAGGTGATGTAAATGATGGAATAAGCTATACAGCAGATGTTTCTGGAAACATTTGTCAAGTGGACAGAGCAAATCTCTTGCCAAGACACTTCAGCATCATTATTAGTTTGATTGTTATTCAAGAAAAACAATATTTCACTATGGGAGCTTGTTTTCAAGATCAACCTCAAGCACTTTTTTGAAGATAAATCAAATTTGACACCGAACAGAATTGGCAAATTTTCAGGAATAATTTGATCTCAGATTCAAAGCTGCAGTATTTTTATTTTTATGTCACATTATGACAGCAAAGCAATATTAACGAATTTAAAATAAAAAAAAGATTTGATGCAGTTGATGGTCTGGATCACCAGGAAAATTGGATGGATGAAAAATATTTGCTCATTGGTAGAGGTCAAATTCATGTTTCATTTGTTACATAGCGTGCACTTAAATGTGCAAATCAAAAGTAAGATCCTCAGATTATTAAAAGCATACTGGAGACATAAACTCAGATTATTTGCAAATCTGATTCAAAGAGCAAAGAAACAAGACGTTCAAATCAAAGACAAATTGTCTGGATTGACGTGTGTGTGTGTCTGAATGTATGTGTGTGTGTGTGTCACCAGATCCTCTCCAGCTGAATGTGTGTTAACTTACTCTTTTTGTCATAACTGCAGCAGGACACATCCATCAATAGATAGGAAATGACCACTTTGGAGAATGAAAGGAATCTGTGTTCTTCTGCAAAAAAAGGAAGAGAAAGAGGGCGAGGCTGAGAGACAAAGATAGACACAACCTCTCATTCATATTTTCAGCTCTGTCATTTTGATAGTTTTATTTTCAATTGTTGAATGTGTGTCTCAGAGAAAGCCTAAATTGTGACATTCTGAGAACATTTCCCAGACATAAAAATGTGTATTTCAGGATAAAGTTACAGGAACTTTCCCCTCACACACAAAGTGAGGTTATGACACACAAGAGATCAGTGCCAGTCCAGTACTGTAATGTGAGCACACTCCTCCAGTCATACACATGTAAAGGCTGTTAGTTTTTTTTTTCCCAGCTGGCTAAAATGAAGATGAATTATGTCTGATAAATGTAGTGGAAGTTTTATGATGATTATTGGATTTATTCAATCATATTGATGAAAGGAAACAGGGGAAACAAAAAAAGATCTGAGAGATAAAATGTGTAAAAACTCACCCCAAATAAATTATAATAATGGTCTCATTAATCTCATTTCATGTTCTCTGTGGATATACTGTATATATATATATATATATATATATATATATATATATACATATATATACAGTATATATATTACTACAACACATGAAACTCACAAAGTGAAGCTTCAGGCAGGAACACAGAGTCATTTGTCTCGTCTGTATCAGTTGCTCATCTTGTTATTGAAAATAAAACAAAAATGAAAATAGATCTAAATATTTCTGGTCATGCAGACATTCGGTCTCCTTAAAAATGATCCCTAAATGATTAGTCCTAGCAGGAAAAACCCATGAAATTGATGAAATATTGCTCTTTGTTGACTTATAGCGACATGATCAGCATTTCTACATGATCGTGTCTGGCAGCTCAAATGTTCGGTTATGGTTAAAGGACAGACTGCGGTCATGGTTTTGCATTTAAAAAGTGGACAGTCACATGTGACACGAGACAGGACATCATTTCTCTTTAAATGTTTATTATCTAAAGCTGACAACACAAGACTCAACTGGTGTTAACTAGAGTTAGCAGAAAAAAATGGCAAAAATGTCTTCAGTCGCCCAATAAAAAATTCCTATAGAGGCCACAAGGTTTGAGTAATGAGGAGATGTCAGATATTTGGCAAAACTATCACGTATTTTGTACATTTCAACATATTGATCTCAAATGTGTCCTTACAAACGAAACACCATGCATACAACATCTTCAATAGTGTTAAAATTGGTGAATTTGTGACTGCAAAAATACATTGTCAATAAATTCCTCATAATGCCCTTAATCATCTTTATCCAAGGAGTACATACAAGCATTTTTGTGATTTTTTTTAAATGCATTTCTCTATTATGATCCACAGATGTTTTTGCCCAGTAATGCTAAGCTGGAGCCAGAAGCAGGCCTGGCAGCGGAGAAGAACTTGGGTTATGGTATTGATGCGTTTTAAATCCATATCATGATGGGAATGATGTTTACAGACAGCTGATGTGTTCACTTTTTTTCCAAAGAAGGTCTGTCTTTAAGATTATTTTGACAAAATCCCATATTTCCAATAAGTCTTAACTTTGATTCTCATTTTTTACACAAATCTACCTACTTTCAGAGGTCAGGGTCATTTAATAAAAGACCCATGATCCAACATGTAACTGTCCAAGCTGGTTTTATGGATAATTCAGTGAAAATATTATTTTTAAAAAAAACTTTGTCAAAAGTTTGTCAATATCTATAACTGAAAGACAAATAAAATGTAAAAACTGTAATATATCATTTTTATCATATCACCACTGAAATGCCATCCCACCAATACTTAAGTTCATACGACAGTAGTTGCATTACAAATAGTCAGTAGTAAATATTGAGTAAAAGTACAAACACTGAACAAGAATGATTTAACACACAGGTTCTGTATCACAGGCTAAACCACATTTACACCTGTTAACAGGATTTCATGACCCACTAATACCATTTAAAACACCATCATTTATGTTCCTCTTTCTAGAAGTACACAATTAAAAAGAAAATGAACAAATAAAGAAACAATAAAGCTGCAGCAACACCTAGACAGAACTGCAGACCATGTACGAATTCAGCTAAAGATTTATTCTATTAAAGCTGTTTTGGAAGTGAAGTAACTACGCTCATCTCAGAACAATTCAATACACCTTCTTATATACCATTCACTTACAAAAGACATCAGCATTTGAGTTTAAAACACAGAAGATAAATTCATCGCTCAGAAAAGTTGCTCTAACATGTAGTGTGTGAATCGCAGACAATACTTTATGAGCGTCTCGTCTCACTGTCTGACCTGAACTAGGATGTCATTTAGGAAGAAAGTATAAAATCAATAATACACCAACAAAGTATTAAGTATCAAAAGAAATACACTCTCACCAAGTAAAATAACTAAGACCATGACAGAAAGCAAAGTATAAAATCACACAGAGGGAGGAAGTCAAGGTCTGAATCTGACGAATGGCAAAATAAAACAGGAAGTGGAAAACAACACAAACAAGACAAAAAAAACTCAGCATAACTAACAATACAGATATTTACAACAAAGACTGCTTTGTGTTGGACTGTTTTATATCCAAGTAGGTCCAGAAAAATGTTCTGGGGCTGTTTTGGTTCCTTCTCTTTGCCTAAGCATCAGAAATGCTCCCCACCCCAACCCCAAAAATACCCTCCCGTGAACCCACTCACCCACCATGTTACCACCACCACCAAAACCTGACACACAGTTTTACTAGCATGAGAAGTATTCATCTGCTAAAGAGTCTGATATTCCCCCTGGAGCTGGTGGAGACCGCAGCGCTACCAAAAGGGATAATGAAACACGTTTTCAGTAGGTGGACAATGACTCCGAGTGTTGCTCTGGTTGTCCGCAAGAAACACACAACGGCAACTGTGTCGGAGTCATCGTATGTCATCGTTCTGTTAATAACAAGTGTGTGCTGCCCAGACAAACATGAAATAACGCTGGCTTAAGGGGTTGGAGTTGGACTTGTTACGGTTGGAGATGGTTACGGTTAGGGTTAGAGCTGGGAAATGCTTGATGTGAACGGTCATCCTCAAAGTAAAGGTCGGGACTGTCCCGCTTTGGGGCAATCTCACCAACTTTGATCAAAAGTCAACTTCCAAAAACAAAAAACTCTGGAGCGTCACCGCCTGTTCCGGACACCGCCTGGAAAATCCCACTCACTGGAACAGTCACCATGGGAACCATCAGTCTGTCCGTGTGTGTGTGTGTGTGTGTGTGTGTGTGTGTTTATGTTGGTTGTCCTGGGGCACTTTAAAACATTTTTATGTGCGTCACACATAGAGAGCTCTTACATCACACACTGTAAATTCTGTCTCTGTAGCCTTACAGTACTTTTAATTCACCTGTAATACTGCTGCTGCTAGTTATGTATTTTTACGTATTCATACTATTTTTAAAAGTACAATATATAAACTAAATTTACCTGTTGATTATTTTTGTAATTTTAATCGGGATGTTTTTATTTCATTGTCCTATTATGTTCTACTGATGACAGAAAACTTCAGAGCCCATGACTGTAAAGAATAAAAGCCTTTAATGGGATATTGTCTCTTACTGATTGTATAGCAGTTTACAGTATGTTCCTATAGGACACTAATACAGTAAAATCTTTAAATTTAAACCAAAGTTTTACAGCGTATACACACCGTTTCACCCAGTAACACACACACACACATCCTGCTTGTTGGGCGGTGGTTAACCAGACAAACCCTGTGGATGAGATGACAAGCCCTGCAACGTTACTGTGGTGATTCTTGAGCCTGGTCAGATGTCACCGTTCACCAGGAAGTCAGTTTGAAGGTCAGCACCAAGCTGTGGACGGTGATGCTGCTGGTTCCAGAGCCTTATAGTGCAGAAAATACTGTAATCGCTATATAGAGTAGAGTAGATTAGAACTTTATTGATCCCTTAAGGAGGTTCCGTCAGGGAAATTAACTTCTCCGTCACACAACACAGAGCACAGTGAGTACACAAAAACACAGAAAAAGCACACAGAAAGCACCAGCACATAGAAAGTAGTACCAACACCAAATAGAAAGAATAATAAATAACCCACCAAGAATATAGAAATAGAAAGGCACTAATAGGCATAGGAATAAAAAGGCATAAATAAACAGGCCTAGATAGGCATGTGTAGAGTGAACTTATCCATATTTTATTTATTATCTAATATTTATCTCTATATTTGTATTTATATTTGTATTTATATTTGTTATATTTATCTATTTGTTATCTTTATCTTTTTATATTATTTATTGACTTATATTTTATCTATAAATCTATAATTCCTGTAGTGTATGACCACCGGAATCATTGTGGCTTTTGGATTAGAATAGGCCTCTAGCATTTATTGTACGAGTGCTCGTTTGCTCTTGTGTGATGGTTAATGGTAGTAACTCTGAATATTTCCCACAGATAACAAGCATATTGGATATCCGTGATGGAAAATGCACTCATTTTGTCTAAAGGAACATTTTTTTTTGTTAAAAAATACTGTTGTAAAAATACTGTTATTATAATGAAGAATAATATTCTAGTCACATCCTGTCAGACACAACTCTAGAGCAGCGAATCGATTTTTGAGTTGACCGGATGAAACAAGTGGGAGCTCTACATGTTGGAGGCCTGTGTGGTTTAGAATGCTGAAACTAGCATTCCCTCCCCAGAGGTGACTCTGTGAATCGGCTGCATCCGCAGCCTCTATGACAGATGATGGTGTGTGATAGTTGTGATAGCCAAGGGGAACAGGCGACATGGAAGACCCATCTGGAATTTTAACACTCATGCAACCCATTAACCCCACTGCCAACAAGCATTCACAAATATAGAGGCAGGCCCATACTGACACTCTTATATGCACACTTGCACAGCAACATCTACACAAGTGACATTTTCAATGGGTAATCTTCTATATAAACTGCTGAGTTTGCAGACGCTCTTAGACCATGTGGCAAAATGATAAGATAGAAATAAAAGTTGACCTTCCAAATATTCACTCTCAGAATCTCTCTTCATTTCAAATTTAAGTCCAATATAATAATGATAATAATAAATTCCAAATAATATTCAAATGACTTCCAGATGAACAATCGATTCTGCCACCGGAACGTTACGAGATTCTCCAGCTATTGCTTCCACCGGATCATTTCACGTCTGCATTCTGAGAAAAATAAAACGGAGCTAAAATGGGACAATGAGATAGAAGAGAAAGAAAGTAATCTTCTGGAACAGT
The DNA here is from genome assembly GCA_013358685.1 of Antennarius maculatus. Taxonomy (NCBI): domain Eukaryota; kingdom Metazoa; phylum Chordata; class Actinopteri; order Lophiiformes; family Antennariidae; genus Antennarius; species Antennarius maculatus. Next base: position 24,240,822 of record CM023612.1, read on the forward strand.
AATAGCTTTACATGTCATTCTTCTGATTGAAATCTCTTTTCTTACTTGAGTCCTTCTTCTTTTGGCTGTGTGCAGCTATGGGCTGCATCTGAAAGCCAGACTTACAAAAGTGAGGATTGTGATCCTAAACAGTACATTTATTACAGTATGGAAATGCTCAAAGTTACCTGTAGGATGCACATGTCCCCTTGGAAATCATGGAAAATACAGCAAATATTGCTAGTGTAATAAAAGAAAGTGAGTACAGTATTTTCTGCACTATAAGGCGCACCTAAAAGCCTTTAATTTTCTCAAAAACCCGATAGTGCGCCTTATAATCCAGTGCACCTTATATGTCGAAAAATGTTTTATAAATATGTCATTCTTTGAATGTGCACCTTATGAAATAATTATTAAAATAAATTAATGAAATTAAATAAATAATAATAAATAAATAAATAATAAATAAATAGAATTAATTAAAAATCAATCAATAAATAAAATTAAATAATTAAAAATAAATAATTAAATTAAATGATTAAAATTAATTTCCCTGATGGAACCTCCTTAAGGGATAAATAAAGTTATACTCTACTCTACTCTTTTATATTCAGGTGAGCCTTATAATACGGTGCGCCTTCTATGTAAACTTTTTTCTTTATTTCTTATTGGGCCATTCATTCAGTGTGCGCCTTATAATCCAGTGCGCCTTATAGTGCGGTCTTCTTTCTTCTTTTCCTTTTGGCTTTTCCCTTCAGGGGTCGCCACAGCGAATCAACCGCCTCCATCTAACCCTGTCTTCTGCATCCTCTTCTCTCACACCAACTACCTTCATGTCCTCTTTCACTACATCCATAAACCTCCTCTTTGTTCTTCCTCTAGGCCTCCTGCCTGGCAGTTCAAAACTCAGCATCCTTCTACCAATATATTCACTATCTCTCCTCTGGACATGTCCAAACCATCTCAGTCTGGCCTCTCTGACTTTATCTCCAAAACCTCTAACATGTGCTGTCCCTCTGATGTACTCATTCCTGATCCTATCCTTCCTGGTCACTCCCAGAGAGAACCTCAGCATCTTCATCTCTGCTACCTCCAGCTCTGCCTCCTGTCTTTTCCTCAGTGACACTGTCTCTAGACCAAACAACATCGCTGGTCTCACCACAGTTTTGTACACCTTTCCTTTCATTTTAGCTGAAACTCTTCTATCACACATCACACCTGACACTTTTCTCCACCCGTTCCATCCTGCCTGTACACGTTTCTTCACCTCTTTTCCCCACTCTCCATTGCTCTGGACTGTTGACCCTAAGTACTTAAAATCCTCCACCTTCTTGATCTCTTCTCCCTGTAACCTCACTCTTCCACTTGGGTCCCTCTCATTCACACACATGTACTCTGTCTTACTGCGGCTAACCTTCATCCCTCTCCTTTCCAGGACAAACCTCCACCTCTCTAGCTTCTCCTCCACCTCTTCCCTACTCTCACTGCAGATCACAATGTCATCTGCAAACATCATAGTCCATGGAGATTCCTGTCTAACCTCGTCTGTCAGCCTGTCCATCACCATAGCGAACAAGAAGGGGCTCAGAGCTGATCCCTGATGCAGTCCCACCTCCACCTTGAACTCCTCTGTCACACCTACAGCACACCTCACCACTGTCTTACAGTCCTCATACATGTCCTGCACCGCTCTAACATACTTCTCTGACACTCCAGACTTCCTCATACAATACCACAGTTCCTCTCTGGGCACCCTGTCATAAGCTTTCTCCAGATCTACAAAAACACAATGCAGCTCCCTCTGGCCTTCTCTGTACTTCTCTATCAACATCCTCAAAGCAAATACTGCATCTGTAGTACTCTTTTTTGGCATGAAACCATACTGCTGCTCACAAATGCTCACTTCTGCCCTTAGTCTAGCTTCCACTACTCTTTCCCATAACTTCATTGTATGGCTCATCAGCTTTATTCCTCTGTAGTTGCCACAACTCTGCACATCTCCCTTGTTCTTAAAAATGGGCACCAGCACACTTCTCCTCCACTCCTCAGGCATCTTCTCACTATCTAAGATCCCGTTGAACAACCCAGTCAGAAACTCTACTGCCACCTCTCCTAGACACTTCCAAACCTCTACAGGTATATCATCAGGACCGACTGCCTTTCCACTCTTCATCCTCTTCAGTGCTCTCCTCACTTCATCCTGGCTAATCTTTGCTACATCCTGGTCCACAACAGTCACCTCTTCTAGTCTTTGTTCTCTCTCATTTTCCACGTTCATCAACTCCTCAAAGTACTCTTTCCATCTTCCCATCACACTGCTGGCACCTGTCAATAGACTTCCATCCCTATCCTTAAACTCCCTAACCTGCTGCACGTCCTTCCCATCTCTATCTCTCTGTCTTGCCAGCCTGTATAGATCAGTCTCTCCCTCCTTACTGTCCAATCTAGCATACAAGTCATCATAAGCTTCTTGTTTGGCCTTTGCTACCTCTACCTTCACCTTACGCTGTATCTCCCTGTACTCCTGTCTACTCTCCTCAGTCCTCTCAGTGTCCCACTTCTTCTTAGCTAACCTCTTTCTTTGTATACACTCCTGTACCTCCTCATTCCACCACCAAGTCTCCTTATCTACTTTCCTTCCAGATGACACACCAAATACTCTCCTACCTGTCTCCCTGATCACATTAGCTGTAGTTGTCCAGTCATCTGGAAGCACCTCCTGACCACCCAGAGCCTGTCTTAACTCCTTCCTAAAGGTCATGCAACACTCTTCCTTTTTTAGCTTCCACCATTTCGTCTTCTGCTCTGTCTTTGTCCTCTTCATCTTCCTCACCACCAGAGTCATCCTACACACCACCATTCTATGCTGTTTGGCTACACTCTCGCCTACCACTACTTTGCAGTCACTGATCTCCTTCAGGTTACATCGTCTACACAAGATGTAGTCTACCTGTGTGCTCCTACCACCACTCTTATAGGTCACCCTATGTTCCTGCCTCTTCTGGAAGAAAGTATTCACTACAGCCATTTCCATCCTTTTTGCAAAGTCAACTACCATCTGTCCTTCTGCGTTCCTCTCCTGGATACCAAACCTGCCCATCACTTCCTCATCACCTCTGTTACCTGCACCAACATGTCCATTGAAGTCTGCACCGATGACAACTCTCTCACTTCTAGGTATGCTCTGCATCACTTCATCAAAGTCCAACCAGAATTTCTCCTTCTCCTCCAGCTCACATCCTACCTGTGGGGCATACCCACTAACAACATTGAACATCACACCTTCTATTTCTAGCTTCAGACTCATCACTCTATCCGACACTCTTTTTACCTCCAGGACATTCCTAACAAACTCCTCCTTCAAGATAACTCCTACTCCATTTCTCTTTCTATCTACACCATGATAGAACAACTTGAACCCTGCTCCTAAACTTCTAGCCTTGCTACCTTTCCACCTGGTCTCCTGGACACACAGTATGTCTACCTTCCTCCTCTGCATCATGTCGACCAACTCTCTACCTTTTCCTGTCATAGTTCCAACATTCAACGTCCCTACTCTTAGTCCTATACTCTTGGCGCTCCTCTTCTGTTTCTTCGTGCGAAGGCACTTTCCTCCTCTCCTTCTTCGACCAACAGTAATCCAATTTCCACCGGCGCCCTGTAGGTCAACAGCGCCGATGGCGGTCGTTGTTAACCCGGGCCTCGACCGATCCGGTATGGAAGTCATATGTTTGATTCGCATCTTTGATTTGGCAAAAGTTTTACGCCGGATGCCCTTCCTGACGCAACCCTCTGTATTTATCCGGGCTTGGGACCGGCACAATAAGACACTGGCTTGTGCCCTCTTGCGGCTACATTGCGCCTTATAGTGCGGTAAATATTGTATATTTAGTTTTAAGAGGTTGATAAAGATGGGAATAATGATTATAATATTAATAACGACAAATTATTATGACATTCGGGACATCGAATCAATCTTGGTCAAAAATGACTTCAGAAAACCATACCACACACACACACACCCCCGGGGGAGTCAGCCAATCACTGCCTTCAGCGCCTTCATACACTCTTATTTGGCAAATCTGTCACTCTGTCCATCCATCCGTCTAACTGACAGGACCCAGGGACGGCTGCCTGCCTGTCTGCCTGTCTCAGTCCGTCTCAGTCCGTCTGTCCATTGTCAGTTTGATTATGTGTTCACATAATGAATGCAGGCGCAGAAAGTCCCTCCGATGGGTAAATCCTACTCAGATTCACAGGCATGCTCACAGAACGCACACAGCTGCACGACTGACCTTTGTACGATACATCTAGAAAGAAAAGTGTGAAAACAGACCAGAATGTCAACGTAATAATATGGGATGTTTTCAAGATTGTATTCATACTTTTAGCATCTACATATAAAATACCTATTCAAATTCCCCAGTCCACACATGCATAACCCATTGGCCCAGCAGCGACTCTCTTTATCAAGAGAAAACCATTTCAAGTTTTAATGGTTTCTGTAATAAAACTGTCACTTTCAATTCTGCACCAGATCTCAAACGTGGCTAACGCTATAAATGAAAATTCATATTTACTAACTTTTATTCCACATACTCATTCTGATCTACACAACCTCTACCTCACATTAATACCAGTTGGAGTCATGGTGACTCATAATGGAACAATTTGACTTTAACACATCTTGTACTGCAAGTATTGAATTGAATTTAATTTTTTTTTATTTAATTTTAATTTGTTAAAACAGCCCCAAAAAAATCAACCCGTGTTGAAGAGAGAATTGTTCTCATCATATTATCTGTTAGTTTTCTATCTGTTTTATTTTCAATGTTTGTCAGTCCTGGAGTTATGAGGCGATGACAGGATGGACAGGCGAATTGTAAATCCTGTCAGCACACACACACACACACACACACACACACACACACACACACACACACACACACACACACGCACGGACACACACACACCATTGGTCACCACACTCATTGACAAATATTTTCCGGAATTGTACCTCATCACATCTTCACATTCATGCATATCCAGAATTATATGTTAGAAAATACATGTACAGATTCACACACACACACACACACACACACACACACACACACACACACACACACACACACACACACACACACACAAACACAGGATTTAGCCTCATCTCAACTCCAGATCACTTTTCATATCGCCGTATAAAGCAATGCATCATTAGATTGGGTTAAATTACACCTGTGTGTGTGTGTGTGTGTGTGTGTGTGTGTGTGTGTGTGTGTGTATGTGTGTGTGTGTGTGTGTGTGTGTGCGTGTGTGCGTGTGTGTGTGTGTGTGTGTGTGTTTGAAGGGTGTGTGTAAATCAGGACTGATTTGAAGTGTCTCATTCTTGGCCTAGTCTACAGTGAAATATCTTTTGCCACGTCTGGTGTCCTCCCCCACCCACCTCAAACACACACACACACACACACACACACGTTTTAAGAGTCTGTGTTTGCTTCATTAGAGCAGACGAGAGAATGGGCACAGTAATATTGGCATGTGGGTTAGATTATCCAGACCTGCCAAGCCTTATAAACCTTGTTCTATTACTGAGTCAGAGAGACGGGGCGGTGGGGGTAGGGGGAGAGGGTGGATTCGGGGTGGGGGGGGTGTTCATTTCTAATATGTTTAGCAGAAAGCGGAATAACTGAGAGACAGGGGCTAAAGTTTACCGAAGACATCAGAGACAGATGGGGGCATCAACGCGAGGAGGCGAAAACTCACCACTGTGTTTTCAAAAAAACACCACAGTGGAAACCTCACACACACACACACACACACACACACACACACACACACACACACACACGGTACTCAGCTCACTCTTACTGCTTGTCACGTACAGTTATTTGTTAACGTGTGTGTGAACTAAGAGGAACCGTCAGAAGGCTGGATGATGTATGAAGACAGCTGTTAAACTGCCTTCTTCCCTCCACCCTCCTCCACCCTCCTCCTCCACCCCCCCGCAGACCGGTTGTAGATCACCGCCGATGCCCATTCGCTTGACATTAACAGACATTATGATTGACGTTCATTTAATCTAAATAATATGTATGTGTGTGTGTGTGTGTGTGTGTGTGTGTGTGTGTGTGTGTGTGTGTGACCTTTTTTTGCGCAGTGTGTGAGGTCAGAAATGAAGTGTTGCTGGAGCACAGAAGGAGCAGGCTCCACACACACACACATTGTGGGAAACCTTGACAGTTTCAATCTGGATTTCTCGGGTGGATACCAAAGGCAGCACACACTCCGTCACCTCTCTGAACATCAATACTGTATACGTATAAATCCACAAAACCCTCAAGATAGGTGTTTAAAGATTTGCACCCCAGAGGGTGATGAATACGGTTGCAGGAACCTCTGTCCAGATTGCATCAGGTATCGTGCCGATAATGATGTAAAAGCAGGTTCCCTTGTGATTCGGGGGATTATACACACACAGGTAGAGTGTATTTCTCCACCAAGGCCAAAAATTCAAAAAGGACAAGTGCAAAAAAAAAAAAATGGTTCAGGGTTCTAGTAGTTTTAAATAAAGTGAAATCACAAGTGGATCACTTCAATCCTCTCAAAACGTTTCATGAAATTCAGCTTTTTTACTTTAAACTAATTTTTTTGTTGTTGAAATTGTTGAAATAAAAAAAAATTGAAAAATTAAAAAAAAATTTAATTAAATTAAAAAGTTGGTTAAAAAAAGGGTTACTTTTTTTTTCTTTTTTTTGCTATATTCAATACCTCAGGAGAATAAACTAAATCTTCACATAAAACTGTTCGCGTGTATCCAGCTTGCTGCGTACATGGGGGGGGGGGGGCATCGCTATTAATGGAGCACTCTAGCAGCTATAAAACAGGCATTTTTGGATGATGGGTTCTGCCATTCAATAAGTCACAACCATGACCTTGAATATCTCAGAACACGACTGAACTGATTGATGGAGTGAAAGTGGTGAACATTTTGAACTAACAAACCTTTTTTTCAGCCTTTTTCCACAGAAACCAAATGGGCAGCAAATCATTTAAATGTTGTTGCTTTACCCCCAAAAAAGCTGGTGGACGTCAAGGGGGAGAAGATTGACACAGTCTTTTGAGTTGACAGACAAGTGTAAAATGTTCATCATCAATCACTATTTTGTCTCACAAAGTTGCCAGACAATAAGGTTCATCTGTTTTCAGGTATTCTCACACACCTGAATGAACTGATCTTGGACTCTTATATTCAATGGGCTCAGGATAAACAGAGGTCATGGTTGAGAAAAGATTGAACTCTGCAAATGGACTTGTGAAAATTGTGAAACTGAACCGGCGCCTCGTTACATCAAGGTATCAACGAATGGGACGATGAAACTAAAGTCTCTGGTTTGCTGAATTTGTAAACTGTCGTTGATGCTGACGCCCTTTTTGCAATAACTTACCAACGTGAGTTCTCCGCAGCGTGAACAATGGAACACACCGTGTGTGTGTGTGTGTGTGTGTGTGTGTGTGTGTGTGTGTGTGAAGAAAAAATCTAAAGCAGTCTCCAATACAGCCCCAGCTCGCACCATTATGCACGGCCGTTCAAGCACATCCCTCTCATTAGTCTGTGGTGAAGTGACGAATTATGTGTTCAGCTGTAATTCACCCGGTTTACACCTTGCAGCAGGATGCTCCGTCGCCAACTCCTTCTCTAACTGCAGATGGGAAAGTCAAGATAATAAGACCAATAGTCTGCAATCCTAATGAAATTTAGGACTTCTTGCTTTTTATTACTTGCATATTTACATTACAAAATGCATTATATATGATTTATGCCTCTTAAGTTGTCTTTTATGTTTATTAAAAATATTATAATGTCTCGGCAGACACACAACTATTTGGAACCGATGGTTTAGAATTAGCAGATGTTGGAATGCTAACCTGTTAGCTATTACTGTTTAAATATTTGCATTAAACTCAAACCGCTGCTGACTAGATTTAGACCATTTGACTTCAAATTAACATCACAGTTATTTCCTAAAATATGAAGTGATGAATAACAACTAATTTTAAATGCAGAGATGTTATTGTTTCTATTTTATTTTTAACTCATTTTTTTCCCTCCACGTTTTATTGTGTCATATTTAAAAAAAAAAAAAGAAATTCTTCAAAACATGTGATTTACTGCTGTACTGGACTCATTAAACTGAGCAGCTCCATAATTTGCTGCTGTGCCTTTCCAACATATAATAATAGGCAACAAATCTGATTTACTTTTCTCCAGAGTTAAACAAATGGGAAGGTAAATCTATTTTTCCACATTAATCCATTCTTTACAAAGCATTGCTCAATGCATATGTTATACATCATGCCTGTTATGCTCGCTATTAAAAATCAGCAGCATTGTTCCGTCATTGTCTTGCACAATGTAAACACACAAAGAGACTTTGTTCCAGCTCTGTCGCATGATCTCAGTGTAAACTGACTTTGTGTGGAGTTCTCCATTTGTTGAGTTTTGTTTTGAATCACTGACTCTAAATCAAGATACCTAAATCATTAATGTTGTTAAAAGAATTACTAAAAAATAATGGGCACAATCGATTTATACATCAGAATTTAAACAAGAAGTTATTTTGTGCAACTATTTGTGTTAAGACTCAAATATACTTGCAATAAGCAGTCAAAAAAAATTTTTTACAATGTAAAAAAAAAATTTTATATATTTTTTTCATTTAATTTTTTTTTATTCAATTAAAAAAATGTAATAATTTTTTTTAAATAAATAAAAAAGGTTAAAAAAAAAGGTCAGATAAAACTTTTTTTTCTCACTTAACTGCCCTTCCTTCCATCTTCCTTTATACCTTCCCCCATTTCTTCCTCCAGTTTTGCAGCTTATCAGTTTAATTCAAGTTATTTTGTACAACTATCTGACATATGAAATCAAATAAATTCAATATGCAACTCTTTTTATGGTTGCACTACAATACATGATGATGTATCCCATGTGAAGGTATTTCTTTTATTTTTGATTGTACTTTATACGATATCGTGTTAAGACTCAAATATACTTGCTTGCTTTTGATAAGAAATTATGAAGCTAGCTTCATAATTTGTGTGTTTTGGGGGCAGAAGAGTGTTTTGTTTTTCGGTTGGTTTTAATTTTCATCTCCCCTTATAATGATGAAAACAATAATTTAAAGAAAAGTGGTGACTTTTGTTCATAAGATCCCAACTCTACTACTTCTGTGCTAAACACAGGTAGGTGGGGTATTACGCACGTACATGGATAAATAAAGTGGCAGATACAACCCCACCGCTCTCTGGTGTCTGCTTCCGATCAACGATTAGTAGAAACATGAGTCCCATAGAAGATTTATAACGGCATCGCAGACAGTAGACAGACACACATGAAAGAGGACAGCTGTCTGGATTTATTTGTGGTCTGTGAGCACTGACAGCTTCAAATGTCAGACTACTATTTCATTTTTCTATCAATAGATAAATGTCAAACTTGCCTGAAAATGCTTAGAGAGAGGTGGTGTTTTTCTCCACAGTCAAACATGGTCTTAGTTTTTCCTAAATACATTTCTAGATAGGTCTTTTTTGACATCTCACAACACAGCTGTTTTCATTTTGCCAGTTGGGGGGGGGGTGTTTCTGTATCTGGAAAACACTACAATGTCACATCAAAACATCACTATGTCAGTTACACAAGTTATATTGGTTTCATTCCCAGTCTACTCTTGAAGTACAACTGGAAGCATTTTAGTTTTTCAGTTCCACAAATATCAGAAATGGGAAACAAGAAAATATTTCCTCTCTCACAGTATTTTTAGGTATTTTGTGTCTAAAAGTGCACAATTTAACCCTTGTCCATCAACTGCTGCTCTCTAACAAATATGTCCCCCACTGTAAAATACACCAAAGCCTGCATAACAAGGAAATCTTAATCTCTGTAATTTTATTTTTTTTTAAAAAGTATTAACGGTATGAAATTTTATTTATATGCTGAATGAGTATCAAAAAGGGTTTTTTTATGTTTAAAGTTCAAATAGAACTTCTGAATAAAGCTATGAATGAGTAATTGAGAGTTGAACATGCATGAAAATATCCCATTTATTCATCTTGGTGGAATAATTTCTGAAATGTTATGTTGTGTTATAACAAACTCAAGTAGAAGCAATACTTTTCTGAATAATTTGAAGAAGAATGAAGTTGGTTTTCTTTGCATTGATAATCTGGATTGCATTTAGTTCACAAAGTGGTGGTAAAATTGACAAATATATAAAAATGACAAGAGGAGCTGCAGGTAATAATTCCCCACTGTAATAAAAGTTCATTATTATCATAGTGTCATATTGTTAAATGGTTTTCCTGTTTCTCTGTAATGCATTTTAAATAAGAATGTAACAATTGAACAATTTTGAGTAGATAAAGTAACTATGGTTGGTGAATTTTTGAAAGGTTTCTTTTACAAGCTAAATTTAAAGCACACAGTGTGTAAGACCTATAGATTATTGGATGTTTCAGGCTGTATAAACCACCTAACTATAAAAATCTCCAAAAGGTGATCAGAAGGATTATACCTTGGACTCTGGCTTTAAGAAAGGGAAGGCTTTTGCATTTAAAATGTGTGGTAGGAACAAGATTAATGTGTGGATAAATGTCAACTTCTCAGAAACAACACCTGAGTACGGTAGCATTTCTCTGATGGGAGAAAGAAAAAACAGGAAATGGCACCTGTAGAGTAAATATCTGCATTAAATCTGATCGATTCTACGTGTCTGTTTGGCATAATGATAAAAAAAATTGTGAAAGTAAATGCTCTAGTAGGGAGACTATCTCTGGATCCATCTCTTTATCCAGAGCAAGACTAAAAATTGAACGAGTTTGTGGCGTTTAGTCCCTCCTTTTCCCAAAAATTATTCAAATCTGGCCAATATTTTTTCCTTCTCCTTCTAATAGATAAACAAACAAACCGATCAGCTGACAGAACTATGGACATGTGTGAAAACATGTCGTCGCTGTAATCAGTCTCCTTCTGGTCTGATGTCAAGACGTGGCCAACAGTAACATTTATGAAATTTTCATTAACTGATAAGAGAAGAGGCCTTCGGGACAGAGCTGACCGGGCCGCACATCAGACCAAAGAAACAAACAGACAAACAGAATTACACACGTGAAACACAGGCAGGAAAAGACGCAGTCAGAAAAATCCGTTGTGATAAATAAACCTCACAGCAGCGTGGTTCTTTTTCCTCCTTCATCCTACATCATGTGTGAGATGAAGGCATACACTTGACCCTGCATGTGTTTTTGGTTTGACTATTTCCTCTCATTCCTCCCTCACCTCCACCCCCCTTCCCCCTTTCCCTTCATCCCTGGGGCAAGGTCTGGCCCCTCGCACCACCTCCACTTGAAAATGACCCTCCACCTCCCAGCCCCCATCCACAGCGAACCCTAACCCTCCCCAAATGTTAAGTGTGTCTAATTTTGCATGTGTGTGTGTGTGTGTGTGTGTGTGTGTGTGTGTGTGTGTGTGTGTGTGTGTGTGTGTGTGTGTGTGTGTGTGTGTGTGTGTGTGGGCGTGTGTGTGTGTGTGTGCAGTCTTCATTATAAGTCAAGTGCATTACTGTGAGCAGAATTAATGATGATCCTCAGTCGTGCTCCCGTGCTGTGAAAAATGTTCAGGCACTCCTTTTACCTCCGTGACTACACACAACTCACTGAGCCCTGTTTCTTCCTAAAGACCTACCCACATGTACAAAATACAGCCATCTCCGACAGATTGGGAGTTGGGGAGGGGGGGTCACTGGAAAACCAGCCTGACAGCAAAGTAATGGTAGATTTGTTCAAATCAGCGGCAGTTAGGTGTCTCTGCGCAGCACTGGAGCTCTCCAGGTCTCTGCGTACATGTCCACACTTAGATAAAGGCAGGTAAAAGGTCAGATAAAAAAAGGTCAAAAAAAGGTCAAAAAGGTCAAAAAAAAATTTAATTAAACAAAAATATTTTTAAAATGTTTTTCAATTTAATTTTTTATTAGATTTTTTAAAATTTATTACATTAAAAAAAATAATAAAAAAATGGTCCAAATTTTTTTAAAACAATTTATAAAGTCTTTTTTATTTCTTTTTTTTAAATTACATTTAAAAAATGTAATTAAATTTTTTTAATAAATAAATAAATACATAAAAAAGGTCACACAAAGGTCAGATAAAACTTTTTTTTCTCACTTAACTGCCCTTCCTTCCATCTTCCTCTATACCTTCCCCCATTTCTTCCTCCAGCTTTGCAGCTTATCGCTTTAATTCAGTTTAAAAAAATATAGCCTATATCTGCTACGTTGAGCCAGAGTGTGTTACTGGAACTTTAGAGAGGAATGTCAGGAAAGGTTCTAACACAAATAAACATAACCATGTTGTACGCTCGCTATCATCTTTCATTTAAAGCCAGGAATTCTAAACAGATGTCTTTAAGGATTTGCTTGCACAACAGCGCGTTTTGGCCGCATGTTCGGACATGGGAAGCTGAAGCGAGAGTTCACACTGCGTTCTATAGGGACTAGAATGCTGAACCTCTGGAATCACATTCACAGCGTTCCAAACATAACATTGATCCCCAAGTCTCCGACGTCACACCATCATGCATATGCAGGCTCTGAAAACCCTACAGGTGATCATTTCCATCATATTTTCTTTGTGCTCATGTTCATCTCTCCTTAATTCTTTTTTATAAAAACATTTCTAATCCTAGAAGTGGGTTAAATAAGCGATTTTTTTGGAATTCCTTTTGAAATTATGGGAGGTTGTTGCCAAAATTGAGTGTAGTTTCACTCCAGCTAAAACCTCACGGTTGATTTATTTGATATGCAAACGATTCAACACATTGGATCCATGTATTAGCACAAATAGCATTCTCAATCCATCAGCTGTCTTAATTCACCAGCTGTTCATACCACCAGCTGTGAGCCTCGCTTTTATACATCAGAGTGTTTTTATTAACTTTATTGAGCCACTGCTAATTAAACATGATCCCCACTGGTTTGTCCACAGCACACAGCAGTTAAATAAAATCTTTATGTGACACCGGGGCGATTAACGAAAAATAAATTCTGATTTCTATAACCTTATTTACAACAATGTTTTGAATTCAACAAAATGCCTTCACTTTTGGATGAGATGAAACATATAAATAAATAAATAGTGAACATATTGAATCACTTTAACCGATTCAAACCGATATTTGCCTCACTAATGGGCAAATATTGTTCATATTAAACATGTTTCTGTTGTGGCTCAGTGGAATACAGCTGTATATGGTATTTTCCGCACTATAAGGTGCACTGTTGGTTTTTAGGAAATTAAAGGCTTTTAAGTGTGCCTTACAGTGCGGAATATACTGTATTTGTTTGACTTAAATTCTCTTATCATCAAAACAATTATCATAATTTCTTTGTGACTTTGTGATCACCTGATGGTTTGTCAGTGCAGTCTATCTGTGACTTTTATATTCGCACTTGTTGAAGCAGTGAAAATAAGGGAAATGAAAATGTGTAGCTACTGTTTCCCTCTTCTGAACTAAATAATGAGATCCAGGTGTGTTCTAACACTCCCCACTCAGCGTTACAAACACACACACACACACACACACACACACACACACACACACACACACACACCTTTGTGTGGACTGAAGGATTGTACAGTGTTGTAGTAATGAGATATGCCGGGGCCGAGGTGTTAAATGTTCCTCTGGGCTGCTGTAGAGGCAGCAGAGGGACCACCACCATGGTGCTAAGCTGTCGCTCATTTCATGATCACTAAATAAATGTAGTGTCACACTGGAGGTAGACTGCAGTGTTACTTAATTAGAACATGTGCAATGAAACACACACACAGTCACTCAGACACACACACTCCTACACACAGTTAAGCTTTATGATGCACATGAGACCTCAGTTTTTCATCCCCTATCTCCACAGCAACCGAGCTCTAAGTCACCGTGACAACGAATTCAACCTGGGCTGGTGACGCTTTGCTGCCTCTTCCCAGCTCCTACATTCAATCACGTCACCCTGTCTGCTCCACGGCCCTCACAGCTCTTTATAAATCTATTTCATACTGCATGTTCTCTAATCGGCCTCCTGGCCTCTGTTCTTCACTCCATCATGACTGACACACTCTCCATGAACCCCTTTCTGTTGGTTGTTCTCATGCGATGTTCCCCATTACTGGATGCATGGACTGATTAAACTGTCATGTGGGCCCTGGGCCAAAGTCAGCTGAGGCCCCCGCTGAATTCCTATTCTTCTCACTTTGCACTTTGTGTGTTACTGTGCACAAGCACCCATTAAATACTGTGCAGGTAGAATATACATCATTTTTAGCTAAAATTTGTGATGAAACAGTGCTCCTATGGAACATTGCCCCGAGGTTTGCTGTGTGTCAATGTATGAATTTATTCATTCATTCATTCATTCATTCATTCATTCATTCATTCATTCATTTTCCGAACCACTTCTTCTTATTTCGCAAGTCACAGGCATGTGAGAATCCCCAAACTGAAATAATAATATTTTACAAATTATACCAAAATTCACCTTAAGGTCTATTATTTAAGAAAACAGTGTGATTTGGTGATACCCAACATCATCTAATTCCAATTTACTTACAACTTTTGAGAGACAAATTGAAACACAAAAAAATGGGCCTTGTGTGATTCATATAGGCCTGACCTGTTGAATAGATGCAATCGAAGAAATAGTTGTCGTAACATTTTGGAGAATGACATGTTTCATACAAATGACTACGTTAAGACCCAAGATTAACTTAACTGCTAGTACACATCACACGACTGTACTGTGGAAGTTCACACTGCTTGCTGTATCTAATTGATGTTTTCTTACCAAAAAGAAAGTACTTTGCTGCCCTCATGTGGTGGAACTGAGGAACAGCGGCCGTCCATTCAGACTGTGGTACTGTATTCAGTATATTTTCCACTTTTCTTAACAGGTAATTCAATGTAATTCAGTATGAAGTAAAACCTGTTGTTGTAACCTAAAAAAAATTTAACAGAACAAAAATTATGAAATAGTTCAGAAGGGTTGTAGTAGTTTACTGACATTTTAGCTTCACGAAAAACCATAATGTTTATAAAATGCAAGTCTGTCGATATGGATTTCATTGTCGCTATGGATCTTACTGAGTTGATATTCCAAGTCTTCTGTAATCCAGCCAATCAAAATTGAAGACGGATAATAAAACAGTCAATGTTGTGTTTACACGTGCATGAATCAATGACTCTACTATGGTAAGGATGGGAAGTAGTCATGTGACATCATCATGACCACACACATAGATAGGTAGACAGACAGACAGACAGACAGATGAACATTGTTTTTTAGATGTTTTTTCTGTATTGTTAGTATTCAATTCAGCTGCTGCTACAATTTGAGGTGAGCGGTTCATTGCTTGGTTTCACACAATGAGTTTTTGGAACGGTGGATAAAGTGGAGAGCAGATTTACCTGCGAGACCAAAACCAGGGAATACCGCTCCCTTTGAATGTGAGTGTGTGTATGTGTGTGTGTGTGTGTGTGAGAGAGAGAGAGAGAGAGAGAGAGAGAGAGAGAGAGAGAGAGAGAGAGAGAGAGAGAGAGAAGAGAGAGAGAGAGAGAGAGAGAGAGGATAGGACTAGAGGATGAGATCGCAGCGTAGATATAGCTCAGTAGCTCGATAGGAGAGACTAGACCTCTATAGATAGATCTATCCTCTCTCTCGTCCGCTCGCGTGCCCCCCTCGCCCCCTAGCGGTTGACTCGGGGGGAACTACAACTGCGCTGCAGTGCCCGTGCGGAACCGCTTCCTGAGGCTCGGCAGAGGGAGAGAGAGGGGGGAAGGACGCAGAATGGCGACCGTGCAGTGCTCCAAATGCACGGCCGAAAGGAAAGGGTTTCGGCGGGAACTTGATTCTTGGCGACACAAATTGATACACTGTGTTGGTATGACCCATATGCAAGTTCAGATTTTGATTTTTTTTAAAAAAGCTTCTTAAATATTTCGGCCAGTACCTATACCTATGTTGCTTTGCTAGCCAATGCTAATGTAACCAGCTGCTACCTTTAGCTTTCCGCTGCTAGGCCAGTGTTTAGCATTCAGCTAGCCGACCGAGTTGGCTCCTTTTCTTTGTCCCTGTGAGCTAGCATACAGCTCACCGGTGCTACCTCGTAATGATTGTTTTTCTTTATGACAAAGAAGATGTAAAATACATATCTTCGGCCGTACCGTATAATTCCTCGGTAACGCATAGTTAGCCTACAGGTGACATTTGTATTGACATCTTTTAATGTTGGCTATGCTAATGCAGTATCAATAAGCTAAGCTAGCATCAGTGCTGCTGGGGTTATTTGGGGAGGAGGGTGTTGATGTGTTAGTGTCATTTATGTCAGTGCAATCTGAGGGCAGCATGCACCTCACTGGTCTCGGGTGTATGTTTTCTACGTACCGTTTGCTATTTTGAACACATCTTTTTTTGTTAAGCCGGTAACTTCACTCCGGCTCTCTCGATGTTAGCAGAATTTCCTCTTGCTTTAGTGTTAGCAGTAAAAAAAAAAAAAAGACGGAACACTAACAACAAGCTGGATTATCAACGTGTTCTTCGTCAAGTGGTGATCAAGAGCTTTCATGAGGCCTTATTTGTGGAAAAAGTTTTGAAATAGGACTTTCATTGAAGGTGCACCTTATAATCAGATGCAAATATTAATCCAGTGCGCCTTACATATAAAAAAAGGTTTAAATAGGCCATTCATTGAAGGTGCGCCTTATAGTCCAGTGCGCCTTATAGTGAGGTAAATATTGTAATTATTCTGAAGAGACTGGGTGGTTTTCTTGCAGGGCAGAGTGGTGGATTAATTTTCAGGATTTTTCACGTTCTTATTAGTACCTTGATTGTTCATATTTTCTTGCAGGCTTTGAAAGCATTCTGGAGGGAATCTATGGCCAAATGTTGTTGAGAGACATCAGTTTATTTGATGGTGGGTTTTTGTGTTTTTTTTTGCATCAAATATATCTTCATGAATGTATGACACATGTGTATTCTATGTTTTTCTTTCTGGATAAATGTGTGTAATTGCAGTAACAGACAATTTAATTGAATTCAGTGCTTCAATTTCATACATCTCTAAAGAAACATCACAGATTTTTAGTTTTAAGTTGCAGTAACTTCAGTTCTCCAATTTACTTTTTAATTTTTCTTCAGAAAATATCAAACAGGAATTCTGTGTATTTGGAGTTGAATATTTTAATACCCCTAGTGTGCCCCTGACGTTATGGGTACTTGTAACTGAAATTCTGCTTTGCATTTGAATGTATTCTTGCACAACCTCAAAACTGATATCCTGTGCCTGGCTTCATGTCTCAGTCTCTCATCTGCTCTGCTCTCAGTCTCTCATTTGAACCAAGTTCAAAACAGGCACTTACTTAAAAAAGCTTTGTCGGTAATGTAGGAGTCCATTAGATGCAAATGTGCTGCTGGTCACTCTGAAGTCCAAAGTTTGCAAATCTCTCAAAATATAACTTGAAAGTCATCTCCTAAACCAGATCTTGCAGTGTATATATGTATTGTGCACTTTTGAGTTAAGTACATAACAAAATTTCTCAGGAATTAGATGAATATGTGGGTGATTTTTGTTATTTTTTATGTCCATGTCCCCCATAAACTACATTAGGACTGTGACGTGCCCCTTCTCACATTGCTTGAGTCTGCTCATCAAGTTTTTCCACGTATCTACAACTTTGCTTTACGCAGCGGTTTGTCCTGCTTATTTCTTGCTGCAGCTATTCTGTTGACATTCTTCACCAACAGTCGGCCAAAAATGCACCAAAAACCTAATTAACTCTCACACAAATTTAGATCCAGGTCTGTTCAGTTGAATGGTTAGATCAGACACACCGTCTGAGAGCAGTTCTATATAGTTTTAATTATAAAGTATGGGTTGCTAGCATGTTAAAGGTGTTGCAATTTACACAATTTCTCGTTCAAGTCAGCATCTGATCAGTTTATTGTTGTGTGTAAATCAGCTGAGCAGACCCTTCAGTTTTCACAAACACAACCAGAGGGGGACAATACACAACAGTTTCTTTCATCATAGCTGTCAGAAATAATATTTTGGGAGTTCGAACACTACTCAAAGTTTTTGTGCTTATAACTGCTTCAATTGTTGAATCAAGCTGGTGTCAACAAAAAGGACATACATAAATGTATTTCCTTCACTTCTGCTGCACATTAAGTATTCTTTTAACAGAATAAATCTAAAAAATTTCAAATGAAGAGTAATCAGTCGAGTGAGGTTAGAAACCAGACTTAAACAAATAATAGACGGATGTGTGGCGAGAATAATGAATCGCCAGGGGGAAGTTCTGGTTGAGAGGCATATGTTTGTATGCCTTTTCTGTTTTACAAGTACAGGTCATATTTTACATTCATATTTTCACAAAACTCTTTGTAGAACCTACCATTTAAAACCTGGCTAGAACAAAAAAAAAAAACATGTCCTTTGATTTTAGGCATTAGCAACAAAATCCTTCTACACCAGAGATATTAAGAACAGTACTTCAATACATACATAATGAGGTAATAGAACAAAACGTGTGACTATAATTATTGTTTATACAATTTCATTATTTCACACCCTTCTCTTGGACTTCAACAGCCTGATCTTTGTGGTAAAATGTTACTGGTGTAAAATTGTTATGCATCTATTCAGCTGCAACTTTAATAGTTTCTTAGCTAAAAGGATGATAATGTAGAATTAGGGCTCTAATTAAATTTGTGCTTCCTTACTATAATCTCATTTACTAACGACTGCTCATGTCATGTCTTTAAAGATTGTGAGCCTGAAGACGTGGATGACTGGTCGCCATCAGCCAGCTGTTCTCATTGTTCATTCTGCAACCTTCCCCTGGACAAACTCAGTGTAAGAAGTGTCCCAGTCAAAACAACCTACACGTAGATGAAAAACATTTTACTGCGCAATTTGAGTTTTGTTTCTCTGTATTAGTGTCTATTTGTAACATCCTGTAAACCGCTGTACAAACAGTAAGAGACAACACAGTAATCCCTCGTTACTCGTGATTAATGCGTTCCAGGACCACCTGTGAAAAGCTAGACTCCGCGATATAAGGACAAACTATTTATTATTTACGGTAATTTAAACGTTTATGAACCCTCCCCATACTGATATTAAACCACCTTATATCTGTTACCTTTCCCCACACTCTGATAGACTGTTTAAAGCACTTTTGTGTCCATCAAGTTGTACAAAACCTCACTTTGACAGTCATGTGATGGGAGATGAAGCAGACAATAAATCTGTATATCTGTACATATGTTTACGGTACATATATTATTCTATTTACTCTCTTATTGATCTATAATTTCCTGTGCTCTTTTTTTCTTAATTCTGAATTCTCTATTCTTATTCTCACTTTGACCTTAACATTCTGAAGCAGAGCAGCTGTAACGAAAAGCATTGAACTCTAGCGATCAATAAAGAATTCTGATTCTGATTAGATATAATACAACACATTTTAATGATCGTGAAACAAATTCCCTTTCTTTTCAGGATCGAGGACCTGCAGCTACATCTCCCCTCTCCTCCCCCTCTGATTACTCTCCCTGTCAGGCTCCCACCGTCTCTGACAGCAGCCAATCAGCACACAGATTCCTCCAAGCTGTGTTTCATAAGAAAGGTCAGACGAGTGTTGTTTTGCCCTTTGGACACACATAAAATTGGTCATCTTGATTGTGCACGCCGTGGATGCACGGTCATAAATTTTTCACTTTGTATTTAAGTAGTTATCACATAAAAAAGTACTTACAATTATACTTTTAATGACAAATGTCTTATGTTTTTTACCTTGTATGGCTCCATATTGCTGCTACTGGCAGATGGTTTGGCCAGTAGCTCATTTACTGTGTCGCTGTCTTGCTCTTATATCGACTCTGGGTAAATGACTCATGGGTAAATCACTCAGATTAGATCAAGTCAACACAAATTTCCAAATTTGGAACCAGGCATTCTAATACATGCTGTCCATCATTATAACTTAATAAGAGATGCATTGGTGATGGTATAGAATCTAGTATCATCTCTGTTGATGGATACATGAAGGAAACTTCATGTAAGTGAACAAAAACAGATTTTTGAATTTAGATGACCCGACTATTTGAACACACTTAAATGCAACCGTGGCCAGAAGACAGAGACACAGCAGCCGAAAAGATTTTAAAAGGTTAGTTTTTGATCATGACTTACTTGAAAATGAAAAGGCCTTGATTTTTGGGGTGTGAGGCCTGTTGAGGTTAAGATGAAGTTAAGGAAAAGCAAAAACGTCCACCAGACTTAATGTCCTGATTTATTGTTAAGGATATTAAATAGAGCTGTTTTATAAATGAATAATTCCTCCCTCCGTCCAGCAGCTGCTTTGTGTAAATGTGTAACAGAAATGTGATTACGCTGCAGATCCAAAGCTGTGGCTGCTGTTTTCTTGTATAAACATGCAGAATATTTTATTACATGACAAGTTCAAATGAAAAGTTAGGGGGAAAAAAAGTTCTATCATTTAGTTTACAAACTTGCAAATACAGTATTTTGTCTTGTGTGATAAGAGGTTTTAAAATAGGTCATTCATTGAATGCGCCTTACAGTCTAGTGCGCCTTATAGTGCAGAAAACTATTTAGTTTGTAAAATAAAAGAACCAGGACATGTTGTATACTATTGAATATGTAGTGGGGGGGGGGGGCTCTGTTGTTTTCAGATGACTTGTATTAAACATGTGTCCTCCTCACTAGATGTCCCCCTCGGCTGCGATTCCAACATCCCTCTGGTTGCACAAGAGCTGATGAAGAAGATGATAAATCAGTTTGCCTTGGAGTACGCATCCAAGTGCCTGCAC
Organism: Antennarius maculatus; assembly: GCA_013358685.1. NCBI lineage: Eukaryota > Metazoa > Chordata > Actinopteri > Lophiiformes > Antennariidae > Antennarius > Antennarius maculatus. The sequence continues at coordinate 24,261,743 of CM023612.1, forward strand.
CACACCAGTACAAATGGTGTTACAACAATGACCTCATCACCATTGTCGGATACATCAGACGCCCCTCTTGACCTCACTGTTCACCGAAACCAGGAGGAGAAGGAGAGCGAAGGTGAACCAGGTGAGAAAAAAAGAGTTGAGCACGTTGTGAAAAACCAGTTCTTTGTTTTGTTTTTCTGGCTTCCAAAGTTCCCTAACCAGCTGGTATTCATTCTTGGAACAGATGGCGTGCTTGACCTCTCCAACAGGAACTCTGCCTGCTCAGTAACATCGTCATCCTCATCTGATAAAGCTTCAGGGTAAGTAAGGGTTCTTTAATCTTGGTTTTCCTTCGTGTCTTTGATTTTTTTAGTGTTTTCTAGTTCCTGTGCAAATGTGAGAGAGAAGGACCGTCACGACTGTGGATTAAAATAAGGGTGTTATAAAATACAGAGATAAATTGACATGACGAAGGCATATCGATCCGGATACAGTTGAACCGAAAATTTTACTTTAAACTTGAGGAAATTCTTTTTTTGTTGTTCTAGTTCTCCTCTGTCCTACTTAGCTTCCTGTTAAGTGTAAAGCACGGTTAAGATCGGAGGTTAGCTGTGTTGTTACTGACATTTTCACCAGTGCTGCTTAACTGAAGTGGACTAGTGAACGCCTCTCTGTCCCGATCGGTATTGCATACTCTTGTTATTGGGTTTGGGTCATTAGCAGACAGGTCTTGTGGTTCTGTGGGGTTGACTCTTTTATCTCTTGAGCGGTAACGTCACAGCACTTCCACCGTATTCTAACATTTGCGTACAGCTCACGGTTGTACAATCAGGAGAACATTGCAGTGCCTCACAAGGATTTTCACCTTCCTATTTTACTGATCCAGTAAAGACGAGTTTGGTTTTTCATTCTTCAAGCATTTTTTAAGACTCTCACTGAAGGATATCACAAAAACCACAGTGGGGGTGGGATGAGGGGGGGGGGGGTTGTGCCTGAGCACCAAAAATATTACCCCAGCCATTCACAGACTGTCCCACCTGGACGTGAAGAGGCTTTGTCGCACAAAGAATGTCTTGTGCATGAGAAAAACACAAGCAACAGACAGAACAGACAGGCATGAAACATAACAATCGCAGTGATGTTACCAACACAAGGCATAAAGGAGTGGACCCCCCCCCCCAACCCCTCGCTCTGCAGCCCCCCACTCTGTCACATGTGCCACAATCAACCCCTCTCCATCACCTCCATCCTGACCCCCTGCTGTTTGGTCCTCCCATCCCTAGGAGACAGTGCAGGCAGAAAGAGGAGTACACTGAGAGGAGCTTGGAGCTGTCTGAGGGGCTGCTGTCCAAGGCTTTGAAGGATATTTGCTCAGGAAGGCTGCAAGAGCAGCGGGCTGCATTGCTTTACGGAATACCTCTTCACACCTTAAGGCAAAGTCTGGACGGCCGTGGCGACGGAAGACCCAGAATGCCACGTCAACTCGCGCCGGGAAGCGGAGACTTCCAAGACGAAGTGACATCGTACAACGTGATGTCGTCCACGCTGGGGGGCGAAGCCCGCCTCGTTCTACAGAAAGTGGCGGCGTGGGCGGAGCGGGCGGAAATCGGAGGAGCCGCGGAGGAGAACGTAAACTTGAGTTTCCCTTCGTCCTCTCTGTCCCTGTATCAGCCGAAAGGTTCGCAGAAGCCCTTCTCCCACTGTTTTCCTCAGCTCAGGGATGCCCTCCAGCCTTCATCGAGCCCCAATCCCTGTCCGGATCCGCCCACGTCCCTGCGTATTCCTCAGGTCCGTTCCGTGTCTGACCACAGCAGATATATCCCGGCTGAGAATTGCAGCGTGGCTGAAAACCCGTATCATCGAACCTCATCGGACGAAGCCGCTGCCGGCACATTGACCACCACCGCTAGATCCTCGAGTCTCTTTAAACTCAGACCTCCTTTCTTACCGCACGGCTGTCAGGGAATCGCCGGTCAGTCGCCTCATCGCTTGGGAGCGCGCTCCTCCTCTCTGGATGATTCAGAAGAGGGAATGGGCGCCAGGGATAAAGACAAGCAGCCGAGAAAGAAACGCGGTCGATACCGTCAGTACGACCACGACCTGCTGGAAGAGGCCATCACCATGGTGATGGCAGGTCGTATGAGCGTGTCAAAGGCCCAGGGGGTTTATGGGGTTCCCCATAGCACACTGGAATACAAAGTCAAAGAGCGTACAGGTACATTGAAGAATCCACCCAAGAAGAAATCTGGCAATTCTGGTACCATCACCATCTCCACTAACTCAGGGACCGTCACCTCTGCTGCTGACGCCAAGAGGCTCTAGACCACACAACACCTTCAGAACTCCTAAACACTTGAACTCTTTCCCTCTCTTACAAGACAAGATAAATGTTCTCTGGAAACACTTGTTTAAACACAACACATGCCTTTTTTTTTACAAAATGTATCGATATAGATATTCAGGTCTTTAAACTACTGTATGTCTGCAATGTGATAGTCATACTTTAGTATTCCTCAAGTTGAATCCTGGGCTCTCGTAAAGCAGCCGTAACGTTTTTGCCATTTTTTTCGAGATTTTTTTTTCTCATAGGAGCTCCTAAATGCAACAATTTTTTTTCAAGATCCTGTTTTTGTCAGAAAAAAAAAACCCAAATGTATCTTAAGGGTTTATGTCCGGCATTTATCTATTTACTGGTATCGATAAATGTAACATAGTAAAGCTAAAACTACATTCTATCATACTGTTGTGAATTTTCGTCCCTGACAAAAACATATTTTAAATTATCAGTGTCCTATTTTCAATATAACAATCGAAAAATATGAACGTTATCTGTTTAAAATGAAGTATTTTTGTTGTCGTTCTTTTTTTTTTTTTCTCCTTATATTATGGTTGTGCTTTAGATTGTGGAGACAATAACTTGAGATCAGTAGTTCCTGAACTTTTTCACTACAAGGCCCTTTACACTGGCTTGAATTAGAGTTCATTTAATTTAATTAAAATTAAATTAGATGACAGGTCTGTTGGTAACACGTTGTCCCACCTGATATTCATTTAAATATTCATTTAATTAAAATTAAATTAGATGACAGGTCTGTTGGTAACACGTTGTCCCACCTGATATTCATTTATCAGTAAACCCACAACCCAATTAATTATATAATTACAGTATTTTCCTGACTATAAGGCACACTGGATTATAAGGTGCACTGCTGGTTTTTGAGAAAATTAAAAGCTTTTAGGTGTGCCTTAGAGTGCGGAAAATACTGTATGTATGTACCTTCCCCCGACCCCACCTGTAGTACCATTGTTCTAGAACATTTGTTCTAGAAGTTCGAGTTCTATAGCACAACGATATTGTCTGTGGCTAAAAAGATTATAAGGATTACCTGTTAGTGTTTGGATCTCTGTTCATAGTCAGATAAAATAACACCAGTATTATCCTTCGATCTTGAATTTTTGTTCATCGGGCTACCCAGAATCAAGCAAGAAAATCACTAAAGGATCACTGAGAAATAAAAGTATGACTCTCACATTTGTGAGCCGTTAGGTTTTCAGGTTATTCAGGTTTTATCCGATTCTTAAAGCTCCTATAAAATGGAGCTTTGATGATTGTCATTTACAGCTTTCTATCTCTCTCTGGGTTTTTTCACCCGATCTACTGAAGTGACTTAGAGCCATGATAACAGATTTAAGAAACTCATTACTGTTGGTAGGCACCTCGACAAACAGGGAGATTGTACAGTACAAACTGCTGTTGTGGCTGCGTCTTCATTATGAGTTTTTTGTTCAAGAGATTAGCTTTTAAAAAAGAAAAGCCATTTTGTGTTTTTTTCTTCTATTTGTGCAAGCTAGTCTGATCATTGTATTGAGTGTAGTTTGGAATGCAACCGTGCAGCATGTTTTGAAATGTGCACCGATAAGCTTTGGAAACGTATGTTATTGTGTATGTGTACTGTTTTTGAAAGATGTTCTTTTATCATATATATATATATATATATATATATATATATATATATCGACTGATTCTGCGACTGTAGCCGCATTATGCCACGTTTTCACTGCATGGGACGCCATGACTGCTCTCCCTTTTTTTTGATTATTATTTTTTTATTATTGGAGCAGGTTGTTGTCCCAAGTTATGTGTCGTACCTGAGCCAATTTTGTTTGTCGTCAAAAAACAAAGTAGAGACGTGTCTCTGATGGATCAGGACTGTGCCATGCAGTGGAAACACAACTTTATTGTAAACCTCATACATGACTGCTGCTTAAAGTGTTACGCTATTGGACCAATACCCTGGCACAAAGAAGCGTAGCTACAGCAAAGCTCTTTTCAGCCAGAACTTATTCTATGGTTAGGGTTAGATGTTACTGATGGTCGACTTCTGGTGGGTCTGCAATGTCACCATGACTTGATTTGCAGACTTTTTTTTTTTTGTCTGTGTCTGGGGGAAATTGTAAATGTTACGTCTGCTCTGTTTGTGAAATGAGCTATTTCATTAACAGTGTTTCTACCAAACAAAGCAGCAGTTCAGGGTTAGCCACACAAAAGCTGCTTCGATTTCTGTTTTTCTTTAATATCGGCCTCTCTCGTTGTGTCTTTTTATTCTCGGTCGCAAACCTTGTTGCCACATATACCTCTGAACTTTATCTGCCTATAGCCTCACGTCAGGTATTATTTTAAGAACATTGTTGGTCTGTCGTGGAATAGCAAGTGTAAATATGTTACCATCAGCAACACTCACAATATTTTCCGCACTATAAGGCGCACCTTCAATGAATGGCCTTAAAAAAAAAAAAATTCATACATAAAGCGCACTGGATTATAAAACGCATCTGAGAATGATCTATTTTGAATCTTTTTTCATATAAAAGGCACATTGGATTATAAGAAATTGAGAAAATTAAAGGCTTTTAAGTGCGCCTTTTAGTGCGGAAAATACGGTAATTATAGCGTCCGTTGGTCAGTGGCCAGTTGAACTTTTAAAAAGTTCTTTTGAGATGGGTTCCAACTCTGACCTTTTTGCATTTACAGGAGATCTGCCATCTGTTATTAGAAAGCACCAAGTAGGTGTGAGTATTTGTCTTTATCGGTTCTATTTATGTGTTTTTGTAATTTTAAAACCAATTGTAACGCTTCTTATTTTTTAGGCTTTTTGTGGTCTGACTGTTTTGGTATTCCGACCTCTTTAACCGAACACAGTTCGCCTGAATGTCTCTACTCACACCAGTTCACAGTGCCTGTGTCTGGGACTACAGCATAGCGCAGTATGGTCTCTGGCCCATGGGAGGAATCTTATATGAAAGGGCCAGTTTGTCAATAAGCCTAAACACCTCTCAAGTAAAAGACTTAAATGTACATTTAATTGCAGTATTCGGGGATCTCACCCCAGCTTGTTTTAAAATGGAGCTGAAGGCATTTATTATATTTTTGGACTGAACTACTGGAAAAATTTTAAACTACCTGCTATTTATGCATAATTCAATTATTGCACTATGATTTCTATGAAAAGTTTTTGTCGTCGGAACCTGTTTTTGTGTTTTGATGCATAATTATTTATTGATTGCGCTTCTGCACTGTGATTTAACCAGCTTGGTTGTTGTACTTCTTTTGTAAGTAGGCACTTAATTGCAATGTGAAATGTGTATTGCTGCGATTGCATGAAAGCTTTTAACTGTTAGCTTATATCATTTATTTTGTCTCGCAATGAAACCCCTGACTATTGTGATTGTTTAGTGTTTACGTTAAAATGAAATTATTTAACAGATATTTAAAGAAGGATTCGGTCATCAAGACAAATTCAGCAGTATCACTCAGAATGTAACACAGTTATAGCCCTGTCCATGAGCTCTTGACACACAATATATAAATAGTTGGAAATACGATGTGTCGGGGAACATTTGAGCATTTTTCATGTTATTTAAGTCATTCATAGATTATGATTTACCTGCAAGTTTATTTTGCATTTTTTAGGTGTTAATGAATAGTGCTGTTAAAAAGAAACATTTCTGTTTAAGCGTTTCTACAATCGTTCCTTCTGCTTTTCAGCAGAATGTTATCATTTGCCCTCAGCAACTCATCAATAAAACATTTCTCTAATCAATTGTGTTATATTTTTATTACCATGATAATTTCCTTCAGGGTTTTGCTGATTTATTTGATAAGTTATTGATTTTTGTAGCTTTCCGATAGCATGAAACTGTGATTTAATGCCAATGTGACAAAACTGCAGTCTAGACCAGGGGGTGGGCAACCTTTTTACAGCTTTACTCATGTACAATTACAGTGGGAACAGTGCTGCTGGTCTGCCTTTTTTTTTTTTTTTAGTATGAATTCAATTAGTAATGGATACCTATCTTTTATTAAAATATTTTTATGTCATCAGTTATTACTCAGTGTGTAAAGGACATTTCTAATAGAGGAAAAAGAACTGAAAATCCTTGATAGTGTGTTGAATACTTCACTGATATCTGATGTGTTTTTTGTTGCTGTTAAAGTTTGAGAAAACATGAATGCCGTAAAGGGACATTTACTAGAACAGTGGTTCCCAACCTTTTGTATGCCGTGAGAGAATGTCAGTAGTGCTGCGGAACATATTGAATCCAATCCACTTTTTTCATACAGCAAAATTTAAATAAACACGAGGTTTCCAAAGTGCTGCACAGTAACTAGATAAAAACACAGCAGACGCGCCATAAAACCATGAACATAATGCAGTTAAATAAAATATCAAATAAAATAATTTAAGATATGTTAAAAGCGGAAATAAAATCAAATGAAAACAATTAAAATAATGTGAAAATAATACACAAAACACTCAAAAGGGTGTCAAATAACCTGACAATGTTTAATTGGTCAAGAAAAAAAACCCTAAGTGTCTGTGCTGTAATCTATATTCTAGATTACAGCACAGACACTGGTGGGTTTTTTTTTTTTTTTTAGATTAAACAAAATTGAATTCTTTCCCATGTCTCACCTGACATTACCCCAGAGCAGACAAACTGTGGCACAGCGGTTGGGAAACACTACTAGAATAGAATAGAATGACATATTTCATGATAGTATTATTTAGCACGAGCACATACGAAGTGTTCTTGTTTGTCTTTTCAAACTTAAAAAGGTTTAACTTAAATCTTACAGTGTTGTCATTTCTGCGTCTAGCTCCCTGCCTCCATCACTTACAGAAGATTTAGAAGATCTGGGACAGCGAGAGAATAAGCGTCATCGGAGCTCCGTGTTGGATGCTGTTCTCGGCTCCCTCTGCCCATCACACAGTTCCTTATTATATCAAATGCTGAAGCTGGCACATCAGGAAGAATTACTCTTCCATAATCACAGACCTGTAGGGCAAATGGAATCTCACTGCTGTCACTGTGGTGTAAACTCACAGGATACTGTTGCCCCTAACGCAGTCCCGTTTGGTGAATATAAGGCTACTAACGGCAGCCTGTACTACCCTATTACTGATTGTGATCTTCAGGATCATGGCAGCACAATGTGTCATCCAGGAGACTGCCAGGCAAACATCCATCACTATCCTTTAACAAACTGTAAAAGTGAAGCTAATCGGGGCTCAAACTACTGCTGTTTGCAGAGGTCCAGGATGGAAACCTATTCTGTTCTTTGTCCCAAGAGGCTGCATTACATTTCCTGCCAAAGCCTGGCTGTAGGTTGCATCAACAACGTAGTGTGTTCGAACTCGTCACTGTTCACTCCCGCTAGTTTATGTCCTTCTTCATTGACCTGCTGTAACCAGCACAACCTACATTCATGCCCCTGTTATTCGAACCACGCTTGTATGACGCAGCTGTCAAAGACAATAGAAAGTGTGGTTGGAGACAGGGATCCTCCTTTTCCTGTTCTGAAGCGAGAGCAGAGCCCCTCTCCTCCCCCTCTGTCCCCTATCCCTACAGACATCAATAAGAAAACTAATGAAAAGCCGCCTTCCCTCCTTCACCACAGACAAGAGGAGGAAGCCGACTTAGAGGTTAAAGATGACCTTGTGAGTGTGAATCAACAGGAAACAGATATGGAAGCAGCTACAGAAGAGAGGCAAGAGTGTAAGACCCCAAATAGTCATTGTGCTGGGCAGAACCCAAGCGGGACCTTACTTCAAGATGTTATGAATCGTTTCAGCGAGAAACTGGATACAATCAGACCTCTAGAGAAAGATCCACCTCTAGTTTCCACAACTGTTGACATCTCTGAAAAGGAGCCGTTACAGACACCCTCAACCAGTCACAAGTTTCACGCTGATGCCCATTTGACGGAAATCATCACCACAGTGCTTCACACTAGAAGTGCCAGTGACTACAATCTTAGCGAGCTGTTCAATCGCCACGAAAGCAACGAGCCCAAATCACCCAATACCCGCTTCCGCCGTCGTCAAGAAGTCCTCGCCGCAATGGCTACGCCGGCTAATGATGTTTCAGCCAGGAGGCATACATTACAAATTAAGCGGGAGCTGGCCATGTTAGACCAGTCTCATAGTAAGAGAAAAAGTCCACCGGCAAAGAGAGCGAGATTGAAAGATGAAACTAGATCGAACACTTCATTAGAGTCTCAAAGTGAGGTACAGGTTGAACCTGTAGAGAATCATAGAGTCAGAGAGGAACCGCCCAACAGTCTCGCTACAGAACATGGCCAGAATGAAATAAAAGAAGAAATGCAGACATTTATAGTAACGGGAACGTCTCAGTTCATTAAAGCAGAGGTGAAAGAAAAATTGATAGCCAATGAGGTAAAATGTCTTTCTCTGTCAGACAGTCAAGTACCTGTCCTGGAGTCTCAGAGAAAGCATAGCAAACAAGACTCAGTGGCTGACAGTGTACAAAAACATGAAATGATAGTGACTGCAACCTCTGCAAAACAGTGTAACAGGACCTGTAATGATGGTACAAGTAACAGTGCTCAAAGTCGAGGGGAAAATACAGCAGCTAAAAGAAAAGATTACCCTTGTCCTTTAGGAGAGGAGCAAAAATGTCCGTCACACCACTCCGAGGAGACGAGGAGGTCCAGGAGAAATATAGTTCCTCCACACCGGTTCTCTTCTTATGTCACAGAGCCCAGGAAGATGTTCTTTGTTGCGTGTTTCTCTGAAAACATCTTTAAACAGAAAACACAAGAAGAAGAAGAGGCATTGTCATCTAACAACGTGGATACCATCGGCCAAAATCCACGAAAAAAGGAAACTCTTGAAACGATTGAATCGAGTGGTGAAATTAGAGCGTCGTTGTCGGAACATTTAGACTGTGGACTTTTACTACATGATGAATCAAAGAGCCTTTTGACAAAACAGGAATTTTCTCTAAATGTCATTGTTAAAGAGGACAGTCCCAAAAATTACTGCCCAGACAATGGCACTGATGCCAAGCCTTTTGGACGGATACGATCATCTCGTAAAAGTGACCTAAAAACCACTTCTACTGCATTAACTTCCCAGAGCACAACGGACAGCAAGTCTATTACCTGTGCCGTGAGCCCACATGACCCCCAGGTCCTGTACACAAGTCCAATTAAGCTCATGTTTGTATCACAGGTAAAGGATAAGGAAGGAGTCAGATACAGTCTCAAATCAGCAGGTACTGGTTCTAGTGGAGAAGCAGAGGAACCGTTTGACCCATGTGAAGAGTCTTCATGGTCAGGGACCATGAAATACGAAAAGGGGAGTGTTCATTCTTCTGCCTCGAAGGTACAATCTAGTTCTTCACCACTAAAATCTGCTACCTCACCTACAAAATCTGCGTGTTCGTCACCCAAGTCCCCGCCCAAGTCAGTTTCAACACTGCCCAAGTCTGCTTTGTTGTCCCCCAAGTCAGTCTCATCGCCAACCAGGTCAGCTTCTTCGCCACCCAAGTCAGTTTCAACATTGCCCAAGTCTGCTTCGTCACCTAGGAAGTCTTCACCAACCAAGACTGTCTCTTCACCGAAGTCATCTTCGTCATCGCCTAAGATAAGCCCCAGGAGATCAGGCGAGGGTACGCCATCAAAGCGTCCAGCTGGAACCGAGAGCCAGAGATCACCAGGTGGCTCACCATCCTTCCATGAAGCCACTCCTCCAAAAAGGCGTCCCGGTCGGCCAAAGAAGCTAGGACCACAGCTGGAGCAAAAAGTGAAGAGGCCCATCGGTCGACCACGCAAACAAAAGGCTGTGGATTCGGTAATTGGGGCAGATACCGTGAAAGGGAAGTCTGATATGCAATCTGATGTTCAAGAAAAGGGGAACAACAATCTCAAAATAACAGTGATGTACGGCCGTTCAAGGAGAAACAAACGAACAGTGTCTGAGGGATGCGATCAACTGCAAACAGACTTCCATCATTCCTGGCAAGCAGGGGGTCTTAAGAGTGGCTCGGGCATTTTAATGCACAACTCCAGCTCAGGTAATGTCAAAAAAACCTCAGAGGAATTAAATCTTGCCGGTCGTCGGAAAGAATGTGCTCCCCAACCCTGCAGTAATATCAAATGTCAGAAACAAGATGGAACTGTACCGTCAAGGAAGCCAGGTAGACCGGCTAAAGTTAAAGTCTCTGGAATCTCTGTTACGGTATCCGTGATGTCACCACAGCAACGCAAAATTCAGATTAATAAGGATACACGGCAAACTAATGAAGGATTAATTCACAAAAAAGCACTGTCACCAGAATTTAAATCTGCTAAAGAGGCTCGGACAATCAGTCATCACTCAACAAGCAAAATCAGTCGATCAGAGGAAAAGATAAACGTAAAGGATGAAATTAGAGACAAGCTGCCGAATAAGCCTGTAGCGGTGCGTCACTCGATGAGAGTGAGAAAACCCTCGATCCACTTCCTGTATGCTGTAGCGACCTCCACCTCCAGATCGTACAGCCACAGTAACGCTCTACTGCGGCGATCTAAACAACTACTTCTGAACAAGGCCAGCAATCAAAGGAGACAGTTGGAGCAACGGAATAGTGCAGAAACCTCAGGAGAGAAAAGACAGCTCTGTGGTGGAAAAGAGCGGAAAAATATCCCCCAGGACCTCTGCAGGGTGGCGGGGCTGTCTGTAGACTCTATCTTTTCTCCCAAAGAGACGCTCAAGTGGTGGGCAGCATCAGCTGAGAAAAAAACTTTGAACTTGGAGCTCGCCAGGCGAATCAGGCTAATCTCTGATACTTGGGTGTCTGACACTGTGGAGAAACAAGGAAAAGAAAGTGCTTTCAGTTCTAAACTAAGTGCAAGAGGCAGTCGGAAGTCCAAGCATTCTTCTGTGGTTCGAACGCTGTTTGACTGTTCTCCCAACAAACCGAGGTCGTGTAGCATGCAACAGCTCTGCTCCTGGTTTATGCAGACCACAGAGACACAGTCTCTGGCTATTGTCAAGAAGGCAAGTTCCCGTAATCCTTATGAAATAATGCACTTCCCTCGCTCCGCCAATAAAAAAAGTGTTTGCCACAGCCCTCAGGCAGAGAGACTCCGCAAACACATGAAGAAATTTGCCAAAATTGTGCCAAAAAGTCCTTCGCAAAACCATCAGGCTCAAAAAAGGCTGAGAAAGAGGAATGATGAATCCCGATTGACAAATATTAGGCGACAACTTTTTAAGCCCAAGATCGAAACAGGCCGATGCAATCGAGAGGTCCAATGCAGGAGCAGAGAATTTGTGAAATACCAGGCCACTCTTTTTAGAGCAAGAACAAGGTTCCTCACCCAGAAACAAAGAGAGAGTTTGCAAAAGAGGCAGAGGAAGAAGAAAAACAAAAGAAACACAAGTTGCTCAAATCCACGTATTTTGAGATTAAAACCAGATTGTAAAGTGTTACTCAAATCAGGAAAATATCAGTTATCTGACTGTTTTGAGGACAGATTCGCCACCAGTTCTGTTGACCAAACCCAGGAACCTACAGATGGTCCCAAAGAGCAGAAGATTTGCTCTAAAGCGTGGAGTCCTGAGACTCTGAAGGAATGCAGAGTTTTTCTACGGAAAATCAACTCTCCACAGAGTGAATCGACAGAAGAAGAGTGGGACTCGTGCACTGTCACACTGGATGACGGGTCGCCCTCTACGTACGTCTTTGCCAGTAGAGAGAAAGGACTGGTAGAAGTTGTTAAAGCTGTGAAAACTAAAAGGAAAGGGAGCAAGAATAGGACTGCCTCAAAGGAGCTAGCGAGTTCCGCACCTAAAGCTGTCCAGGAACGGTATGCGACGCCGATGGGGAGGCAGAAAAGAAAATACAAAAGTCCGGGGGTTTTGTCTGCTGAACCAACACAGCCACTGCCAGAGAAAATGTTGAGACAATCGCGGATGAGGGGTCTCACTGGGCCGAGGTGGTGCGACTTTGTGTTTGGTAACTATTTTGATTATTATTATTACTTTTCACATTAATCCTTATTTTCAAATCACCACAAAATTAACTTGTGCTTTTTTTTTTGTTCTTCTTCGACAGAAAACTAAATGAAGCTTGGGGCCTCCTGACCTCCACTTGGAAGGAGACTGTGGTTAACGTGGTGCCTTTGGACGTTGAGCTGACCACGTGGACTGATCATCTCACTATGGTTCAGTCTTCCACTCAGCAATTATGTAGCAGTCTAACTTAACAGAACATGTTGTTGCACTTTTCATCCATGGATATATGTACAATTTTTTTTTATTATTATTATTATTGTCAACTTGCCTTTTTTTTTCTGTAAGTGTATAGTAGATCAAAAATATTACTTGTAACAGAGTTTTAATGGGATACATGCTTATATTTTGAGTCCTGTCAGAGTGTCTGTATTGGGAAGAGAGTGACTGCATAAATACGCAGCATCTCCCCCAGAACATATCTCACCAAGACCACCACTAAAATGACATTTTTCTTGAAATTTATACCATAAGTAATAAATTTGAAGTAACTTGCTCTGCGACAAAAATGTAGAGTTATACAATCCCCCCGTCATAGTACATTTATTTACAGCAATTGGCAATAAAAAACAAAATGTTTAATGCCATTATTCAATTTTAATAATTTATAATGAAGACGAAGAAATCAACTTTATTGATACCCGTGACACACACAAACACACACAGGGGGCCTGTCAGCATGCAGATGGGAGGTAGAGTCGTCCCCATCCCAAGACCTAGTGGACTGAGCTACTGCCCCATGATGTCAATTTGTGAAGCTTGAAGAAATGATTGGCACAAAATAACATTCAACATCAAAACCCAAACATGTAGGTTCATGTAGAAATGATGATAAAAATGCCATTTATAGTGATTTTAGACATGTAGATGTTGATTTAATATATTAGTTTGTGGGATTCGTCTTTATTTATCTTCGTTTTATTTTCACCCAAAGCTTAAACTGTTGGTGTTAGATCATATTTCTTGCACTATTTCACCCGAGATTAATCCCATTACAGATTTTTCCCCCCAATATTTTGCACATCCGTGTCCCATTACCAAACCCTACTGTAAAACTAGATAATATATTTGGTGCAATACACACCCAGATGATTTATCAGTATGTTATTTTATTACTGACAGACGAATGGATGTACACAAGTACCAATGGCCTCGGATATTACTACAGTTGTTTCCATAGCCATGTAATGTGATTTTTTTTATTTAGGAAGAATATTCCTATACATTTTTTTCCACCTGCTTTGTTCTCTTGAGTGAAGCAGAAATATAGGAGCTACTTGATTTTAAAACAGCATTAATTTTTTTTTGATTTACTATTAAAGCATTATTTACTGTTTAAATTCAGGTGAACTGTGAGTTGGTAAGGCTTTGCCACAGTTATAACAAGAAATGCCTACTTCCTCTTGATTATGTAGGCCAACTGTTGCTATGTTAATCTGTTGTATGACCAGGTCTGGCGGGCGATCGATAAACACTAATGTCAGATTAAAACCGTGGTTCCACGCCATTTAAAAATTCGAGGTTTCTGGTTGTAGGTCAAAAACTTTTTTTCTGTCTAAATACCCGTGTATGTTTGTCACTGGTTACCATTTCAACACGATAGACGTGAGGTAGATCAGTCACGTGATAAACCTTTTTTTTTTTTTTTGAAGAACCTGGTGCTAAATATCTGTTGTATATTTTCTCTATTGTGTTTTTATACTTTCCATTACAGATACAGCAAAAAATGTCTGTGACTGGAACAATAAAACTTTTGAGAAAAATAAAGTGAGCAATATGATTTATTGTACAGTTTCTAAAACAAAAAAATCCAGGAGATAAACACATACAAAAGGTGAATGTAAAATTATAAAAGATATATCAAGAAGTGAATTTCAGATACAGAAGTTTGGCTTAATTGTACTAGACTGTAGAACTTTGAACACAAAAAGTTAATAAATTTTAATATCCATCTCTGCATTAACTCCACACAGCTTGACTTCTATGAGATGTTGGCTTCCTGATTAATGAGGGGGTTCAGGTCTAGCTTGGTCTTTTCTAGAGCTGCGGTCTTGGCTCTCCGTGAAGGACGCACCACAGGAACCGACTCAGGAACATTTTCGCCATCGCTGTTTCAAAGAATGCAGAATAAATAAAAATGAGAAAAAAATATAGTGCTTGCGTGAAAAGCATCCACATCGGTTCAAACGCTGACCTCTCCTCTGACGACTCCGTCCTCCTGCCAGGCTTTTTACTTCCTTTGGCTGGACACACTTTCCTCTGACCTGTAACACAAGTGCACGTCAGGAATCCGCCTCATCTCGAGACGCTCCTGCTTTTCTCTGCTTGTGCTGTTTTTACAAAAGTATTAGGAACCTGAGTTACCTCTTTTAGCCCTCTTTGCAGATTTTGATACATCATCTGTTGCGACCTCTGTGGAAACAGCAGATTAAAAAAAAAAAATGCTTAACCACTTTTCAACAAACACGAGCTTTACTACTTTTATTTGATGAAGGTGAAACGCACATCTGGTTGAGACGAGCACCGAGGTAGTTACGTTTACTACAATCGCCTCAGCTGCATATGAACTGGCCGTTTATGGCGTACGTACCGTCTGCGTTGACGTCCAGCGGTTGTAGTGCGGTGGCGCTTAAGACCTCAGCGTGTTCTTTTGAGTCCATCAACTGAGAAATCATCTTCTCAAGAGCACGGAGACAGACGCGATCCTTCACCTCCTGAAGACGAGAATTTACAACGGGATTATTTTCCTTCAGGAACAATGACAGTATTTTCCGCACTATAAGGCAGCACCTAAAAGCCTTTAATTTTCTCAAAAGCCGACAGTGCACCTTATAATCCAGTGGGCCTTATAGTGTGGAAAATACTGTAGAAGTTTAAAGGTTCTTTGTGGCTCCAGAATTTCAAATTCACTTTCCAGTATCAGTTTGCCCCAGCAGGGCCTCACAGAGCTGCTAGCGTGACTGTGGACTCTTGGCGGGGGGGTCCGTACCGGGTGTGGACGTACCTGTACGAGCTGCAGGAGCAGCGTCTGCAGGTCCTTCCTGGTCGTCTCATCTCTGCTGAGCTCCAGGTTGCTGAGAGTCTTGGTGTAGAGACGCACCTCGGGGGCTGTCGGGTCTTTAAGCATCTCCCCACACATGCGCACCGCCAAGTAGTCATGTACACACACCTGCTAAAAGACATACACACTCTTTAAATTTCATCAGCTTTTGTTAAATCACGTAGAAATTGTGCACTCGAGTCAATAAATTTTAAAAAGTGAACTGATTTCGAGACAAATTGCAGACTTAATCTGCAAAAAACAGACAGAAGTACAATCACACTTCAGTGATCATTACCTCTGCGTTGGATGAGGGCTTAATAAGGATACTTGGACGGGTCAGCTCCACAAGCAGTTCCACCACGTTGTTAATATCCACTTCAGCTAGTGGAGAGGTGGCCGGGGCGTTCAGGAGCGTCCAAACACTTGGCAAGAAACTCTCCTCCACAACCTCCTGGTGGACCCTGATCCGGGTACAGATACAGTCCAAAAATTCAGAACTTCATAAGGAAATCATTTAAAAAAAAAAATACACAGTTGAGGAAATGCATAGCTTTAGCAAATAAACAGAAATCAGGAACAGCAACATTGAATGCTTTGTGATTGTGATTGTGTGTGTGTGTGTGTGTGTGTGTGTGTGTGTGTGTGTGTGTGTGTGTGTGTGTGTGTGTGTGTGTGTGTGTGTGTGTGTGTGTGTGTGTGTGTGTGTGTGTGTGTGTGTGTGTGTGTGTGTGTGTGTGTGTGTGTGTGTGTGACCTGCTCTCCCGGGCGTAGAGTTGGAAGAAGACGCCGAGGCAGTGTCTCAGACGGGTGTCGTCCTCGGTGACGGGATTGTACCACAACAATACCAGGCGGGAGAGGATCTTTGAGCTGGTGATGCGACCGGCGTACATCAGTTTGGCCAGACCCTCTGCCGTCTCCGTACGGAGGTCAGACACCTGGAGGTGTGGAACGCAGAAAATTCAGCAAGTGTCTTCAGAGAGTCTTGGAGGGAAAAAAAATGACTTCACCCTCACCTCACTGTCCAGGAACTCGGACAGCATCAGTAGTATGGTCTGCGCGCTGTCCTCAGGTAGATCCCCGTTCTCTTCCCGTCTGTCAGGTGACTGGGAGGACACCCCATTCTCAGGGCCGGCTGCCTCAGACAGCAACTGGAAACCAAACAGCAACAGCAGGTCTATGATGGCCCGCAGAGAAGTGATGCGGATCTTTACCTCGTCCAACTGGGAAATCTGAGAACACATACACACACACACGCACACACACACACACAACATGTGTTAAAAATGAGAAGTTACGCCTGTCATTTAGGGTTGGTGACCCCTAAAACTACAATATGGATTATTTTCCTGCTAACCTCGGTGGTTTCTAGTCACGCACATTTGGTTTTACTTTTACTCGGTAAAATAATGTAAGCAAAAATAAGACATACTTGGAAAGACAGTATTTTCTGCACTATAAGGCACACCCTCAATGAATGGCCTACTTTAAAACTTTTTCATATATAAGGCACACTAGATTATAAGGCGCACTGTCGGTTTTTGAGAAAATTAAAGGCTTTTAGTGTGAAAAATACTGTAATATAACGAGTTACTTCCAGAAAAACTCTTTATGAACCCCAGTAAATATAAACTTACATGCTTTAAGAGTTTTATTTACCTCCAATGTTTTCAAGCAGAAAAAACCTCAACAGTACAAAACCTCAAGAAAAGTACTTGAATCTTAGGCAAAAACCCACCAAAAAACAAACAAACAAAACAAAAAGTAACATGTGTAGAACGGATACCTGTAGCAACAGAACCAGGTGGGTTTTTGCCAGGTCCTTGCTGTGTAGGGTGCACGTTCCCAAACAAGCCACGGCCATATTCCGAACAGCAGGGTGAGCGTTTGCTATGCTGGGCAAAATCTAACAAATGAAAAAAGAAAGAAAAAAAAGTCATCTGTTCATCTCATGTCTTTCTGATTTCCAAACTTCTGTGTTTCTGTGTATGAAATCTGTTCATACACAGAAACATTAGTGAAATGTACTAGCACGTGTGCGTGTGTGTGTGTGTTTATACCAGTGAGGAAATCAAGGCGCTTATTGTTGGACCTATTCTGGTCTTGATGCTCATCTGCTTCAGCAGTTCTGCACACATCGTGAGACACCTGAGAAGAGTCTCTGGGTCATTCTGAAGGAAAAAAAAAAACATTTTTGACATGTAAAGGTCACTTCATATTTCATTTTGCAAGAAAAAATATCTCTGAAGAACACATTAAATGACATGTGATGTGACTGAATGCTGTGGGACGTACCTTCTCGGTGCGGACCTCCTTGTCTGCCGGCTGGCAACTCTCTGCGATCTCCTGAACGATCAGGTTCCTGCGGTTCTCCAGCTCCGTGATCGAGTCCTTCAGCTCTGCGGCGCGGCTGAACTCTTCAGCAGCTATGCATTCCTCCAGGGTTTGTTTGGCCTCCAAGATACGCACCTTTACCTCTGCGAGCTGAAAAGGGAGGTGGCGGACATACACAAGAAGGGGGAGGCAATTCCTTAGCTAAAATACACTCCAGAGGATAACCAATAACAACAACAGATGATGCTCTGGGATAACTAATGACACTCCAGACATTACTGAGACAAGAAGACCTGCCAAGCTTCGGATAATATTTTAACATGACTTATAGCTCAGCAGAGACATAAATAAAATAAAAGACTTTTTTTTTCAGAGTAAACAGTCATTTATGAGCAACTGTGAACAATCTGACTTCAGTAAATAAAATATTGTGCTCTATAACTGCCTTTAAAGAAAGAAAAAAACAGTCTATGGTGACAGGGATAGAATAGGAAAATACAAACGAGGATGAAGGAGGGTTTCCAGGTGGACACAAAGATTTTTTTAAAAATGTGTGTGTCTCAGAAACACACACATTCATGGATGTAGAGAGATGAAAACTTTTTTAAAGATCAGAAAATTGAATTTTATACTATACAAACAAAATGCAAGGCTTAAAAACCAGGAGTTCTTCAAGATATCACATAGTCTAAGCACATGCTGAAAGAGGAACAGATAAGTTGAATTGACAATCACTTCTGGATTGTGCATCTACAGATAATATCTGACTGTCACTATTAACACTGGACCAGATTGGGATATATTACAAGTGTCTTCCACATCTTAATATGCTTTGCATCCAATTACGGAAAAAAACAACCAGTCAAATTCTTGTTAGGATTCTCATTCCCTACCTGGACCTGCTGTCGACGGTTCTCCTTCTCATCCACCGGCCGATTCACCTCCATGATCGGCTCCCTCACATCTGAGATGATTTCTGCAACCTGTGCCACACAAATTGAGCTTTTTTAAAGCAATCCATCTAATTAGTAACGACTGGATATCTCAAACATAAAGACATCTAGTAGCATAACACAGTTAATTCATCAGAGTCACAATTTCCAGTTTTGTTTTTTTTTTTGTTTCTAAATGACATTAATCCCCACGTAAACTTTATTTACAGCAGAGAAAAAAAGTTGGTTGTCACTCACAGTCTGGATGCGTCTGTTATCATCAGGAATGAGGGTGAGGAGTTTCTCTGTGAGAAGGGAGACCAGGGAGGAAGGAGTGTGTGGAAGAGCCAACATCTCCTGCAGGACCGCCAAGACTCGCTTCCTACAAAAACACACGACATGAGAAGTTGGAATAAAAACAGGCCAATATGCTGATGGATAATATTTGGATAACTGGAAAAGAGCTATGGTTCTTTCCAAAAAACAAGGCCGGAAAATATTCTGAAACTTTAAGTTATGCCACAAAAGATATCTGACTAAAAAAAAAAAAAAAAAAAAAAAAAAAAGGTTTAAGATTTCATTGTACTGTAATGCCAAAATGTCATATTTTAAACTGCAACGATAAACATCAGACACTTCAACAACCAACAAGCTCAATATGCAACGATTACGGTATTTTCCGCACTATAAGGCGCACTGGATTATAAGGTGCACTGTCGGTTTTTGCGAAAATGTAAGGCTTTTAGGTGCGCCTTATAGTGCGGAAAATACTGTATTATTAAAATATCAGTACAGTAATTGCAGCCCTTGACTATAAATCACAATTCAGCCCACGGCTCCGTTCCTCGTCTCACCTGCCACCCTCCTCGTTGGTGTCGAGGCAGCCGATGAGATGGATGAGCTGCTGGGAGATGAACTCTTTGGTCATGACCAGCTCCAGCTGGGTGAAGTCGGCCCTCTGTTCTTCTGACAGCAGAGGCACGGCCTTCAGATACCTACAGCAGTAATCAGGAGTCAAAGAGAACAACAGCCGTCAGGACGATAACGCAGCTGCACAGGCGGTGACGGCAGAGACTAAATTTAAGCTGTCTTCAGTTACCATAATCAAAGTGGAACAACTTGGCATTGAAAGCACTAAAATTAAACCTAACACCGCAACAGCACTATCTGCAAATACCCATATCACTTAGCCACCGAGGGATTTCATTTATGAGCATTTCAACATACAACACTGCATGTATTGGCCAGGTGGTGAAGTACAGGCAAACCTCGATTTCCAACCACAATTCGTTCCTGAAGGCTGTTCAAATAGCAATTTCTTTGAATCTCAAATATATTTTTCCCATTAAAAATAATGAAAATGGTCTTAATCCGTTCCAAGATGCTAGAAAACTACCTTTTTTCAACATATGTTATTTCATAATGTCATTTATATATTAAATTGTATAGTAATGAAACATATCAAAGAAATGTAAAAGAAAGAAGCAAACACGAGAAAGACAAAGAAAGAAATAAACATGGACGTAATCAGGTTAGCCTAAGGTACGAGTTACCGTCGTCTTTTGGACAGAAGTTTACGGTACCGTAACTCGTACCATAGGCAATGGAATGCAAATTAAGTGAAAAATTATTGAATACAATACAAAGCACATTGCAGTCACGTTTTCTCTCGACTTTTCTTGTGCTTGGCAGGGAGAAATAATAATAATGGATTAGATTTATATAGCGCTTTTCTGGACACTCAAAGCCGCTTGCCCAAGGACACAACAACAAATGACTTGGCGGGAGCGGGAATCGAACTGCCGATCTTGAATCATTGGACAACCAGCGATACAACTGAGCCACGGCCGCCCCAAAAAAGGCGTTCGTTTCGCGTTCGACTTCCAAGACAAAAAAATTCTGAATTTTTTGGTCGAATTCCGATTTGTTCGATGTCTAAAGCGTTCGAAAACCAAGGTTTGCTTGTAGTAGAATGATCTAACGATGATGCAGAGTGAAGATGAAAGAGGGTTTTGTCGACTTTTTCTATAGACTCACACCTGAAACACTGACAGGACGTGTTAGACAGCAAAGTAAATATCTTTCGGAGTTACATACTTTTAAAAACATAATTAAAAAATTAAAAAGGGTTTTAGAAAACTGTGGGTCTACAATTTAGGTAACAATAGGAATAAACCAAAGGTAATCCAGTGAACTATTTGGTATCTCACCCGTAAAGGTAGTCCCCGTAAGTGGCAGCATCCGGCAAAACTTGCTCCAGCATTTCATCACCATCATCTCCTTTAGCTTTGATGAACTCACACAAAGCTCTCCAGTAAAGCACGTTCTCACAGGACAGACAGTCCACTGGGATCAGCTTCCTTTAAAAAAAAAAACACACATAACATCTATTCTCAAATGTTTTGTACATTTTATTTACATTACAGCTCAAGAGAAAAGGATCCGAAGCCCACCTGTTGTCGAGTCGCATTCTGTTCTGCACCAGTTCTTCGGGGGGCATGTTTGTGAAGACTGCCTTCAGTGTTTCAAGAGCTGTTTGGGAACAGTTCTCTACATCCAGTCTGTGGAGCATCTCTATGATGTCACCATCGACCCGAAGCAGCCAGGCAGGAAGTAAACGTGTACAAACCACGTCTCTTACCGCTTCTACAACACAGTCAAGCAATCATTGATCAGAAACAACAAAATATGGAGCCTTAACGGCAACTGTTTTTGTAACCGATTCATTGTTAAATCTTTTTTTAAGCCAATTATGAGAAAATGCACTTTACTCTATAACAGTACAGTATTGTAAAATGCAGTTGCATATGTAATGTTTTCCACATTACCTGAGGTGTCATGGAGACCCTGTTGCAGCAGACTAACTCTCTGTGCAATGGTCAATGCTTTTATGTGAACCTTGTCAGCAAGAACCTGAAATTAAAAAAACAAAAAAGTTCTTCAGAGGTTTAGCCAACCTCAAATCAAGACTGTAACTGCAACATCAAGGTGTAATAGGGAGCTGTGTGTGCAGATTTATACTGAATCATTTGAACAGGCTACCTGGTAGGCTAGTTTGCGAACGTTCTCTTTTATGTCCCGGGTGCGTTTGATTACTTTGGGCAAAGTACAAGGTGACATGGCGATGCAGGACAGAACGGCACGTCGCACCTCAGCATTGCTATCGTTTTCCAGAATCAGCATGTACGCTAAACAGCAACAGGAAGAAACAGCATAGCAACGATTACAACAAAGAATTTCACTACTGAGAAGTTGTTCAATAAAGAAGATTTTATAGAAGATAAAATTGTTATTCTAAAGGTTATCCGCAACTTTTTTTACATAAAAAAAATGTGGGCAGGATGTGGAACAAACCATTGATAGTTGGACAGTCAGGATCTTTTGGCTGTTGCAGACGTGTCATGGCCAGTGAAGCTTGAATCCTCACATTAGGGAATTTATCAGTGACACGAACTAGCATGGCTTGGTGGATGTGGTCAAAGAGGTCGTCGTCTATCTGGGCATTCTCTGCCATACTACCCAGCAACTTGTTGATTAGCTGGCATACACGGAAACGCACTGCATGGCTACTGGCTTTATGAGACTGAGGAGAAAAAGGGGGCAAAAAAATTTACCAGTCCAAACAGTTTGCTAGAGAAATCAGCACGAAATGCAAGAATGGAGGGGAAAATATGGGAAAAAAGCAATTTAACTGCAAATACTTTCATAATAATAAATGTTTATACCTCCAACAGGAAGTTAAAGATGAAACTCAAAAAAGGATGATCATCTTCAGCTTCTTCGTCTTCCTCCTCACCCTCCTGCAGTTCGTCCTCCTCCAGCCTGGGTGAAGACTGGAAACTCGTGGCAAACCTCGCGACAAACTCAATTACATTTTCGACTGCAGGTTCTCGCTTGTAGACAATCATGGCATACTTCAGGTAGTGGACAAACTCCTCATGGAACAGCGTTTTGTCCTCAAGCTGATGGAGGGGATGGAGGACGTCATTAACGAAAAGTGAAGCAAACCATGAGAAAACATTAGATTGTGACAAATTTTGGAATAGTCATTCACGACAAGACAGATGATCAGCAAGACAAACTAATTCAACTACATTCATTCAAACTTATTCAACATCCTTAGTTATTATTTAGCATACTGTAATGTTTATTTCTACATGTTTGCAATAAACAAATTAGTTCAAAGCTACAAAAGTCACCACTGTTTACCCAAAACAATAAAAGCTTTTTAATGACATCTCCGGCCTGTAAAATTATTCAAAACCTTAATAACAAGTGTCACTGGTCATTTGGAGGGCTTTTTTTTTATTTTTTACTATTATGAACTAGTTCAAATGTCATGTAAAAGCACTGCTGATGAATATTTTAAATGGATTTTAACTATGATTAAATACAACTTCATGGGGTAATAAACGCCATGGAGAATATATATATGATAGCTTTACAAACCACAAACATGAGCTCACCTTATTGTAGCGGCTCTTCAAGCTCGTCACCAGCTTTGCCTTGTTGTTGTGGCCTTTCTGAGCGCGCTGAAACGCCTCCTTAATGTCGATTTCATTGTCCGAAGTCATCTCTCCTTCAAAACCCGAAAAAAGAGCAAAATAACTCAACAGCAAGAATGAACCTGGACATTTACATTTAAATTTTACCACTTCCGGTACATTTAATAGATGCTAACGGCAGCTGTCTGGTAACATTAGCTAACCAAAGCCCCACCTCGACCCAACTCCCACCGGACAATGAGCAGGATAAGTCGCGTAGCATTGAGTTCCCTAAAGACTATTAGCATAAACCTTTTAGAATAATAATGCAGACTTTATACTTTACAGAAAAATTCAAGTAATTATGATTGTAAAACGAAAAATGTACCTTTCCCTCTAGTTTCTCCAACAAACGCTACCGCCTGTTTTTCAAATTCAACCGTCGTGTGTTCTCGCGAGAACTGAAACGTAGGGATTTAGTCATACGTAATGACGTCATCACGTTAAGCCCTGAGTTTGGGTTGGCAGGCAGAAATATTTTATGGCTCACATGCATCGATGCATTCAACAGCACATTCAATAAATAAGTAATAAAAAGCATTGGTAGCTATATCTTTTTGAGATTAAAATTGATTTTTATGGCTTTTGAATGTGGTTTTGATATCAATCAATTATATTATATTATATTATATTATATTATATTATATTATATTATATTATATTATATTATATTATATTATATTGTGAATTGAATTCTTTTGTTGTTTGTTTTTTTTGCAATTTGCAATTGTGTTAAACTTTTCTGTTCGTGTTATTATGTCAGGCACAGCTGCCTCTCAGCTGAGGGGTCAAAGGCAGACAGAGCCAGGCAACAATCACCTGGAAATCAATTTAATAACAAAGGCACTCTGTCTTGTTTCTGCTTAGACCTTGATGCATACAGGCATGTGATTATTTGAGTATAGTGTATTATCATATTAAATATTTATGCTAGTGGATGAAGAGCTGAGAAGTCTCTCCATTAGCCCAGCAGCTTGTCATGAGTCAAAAAGATGTGCAAATGGCTTCAATCTCAAATTCAATGACACATAAATTTGGGGAAATCCTGGATGTAAGCCACAGGTAGTGTTCATAATGCATTATCCCAAAGCAACATGGGTTTGAAAAATTACAACAACTTGCATTTATTCCTGTCTTTACACTAACTTTATATGTAAAGATGTGTGTGACATGAACACAAGCTTAGTATGTGATTTTGAATGGATTTGCCAGACAAGGAGGATGTATCAAAACTATGATATCGCATAATGATGGGAATTGTAGTGCAGTATCCAGAGCCTCTGACAAAGGTACAGCTCACCTCTAATGCTTATTTTGCATTTGTATCCCTTTAAGAGAATTTTAATCAATAGTACTCACTTGTCTGTGCAAACGTGTCTTGTACAGTATTTTCTGCACTATAAGGCGCACCTTCAATAAATGGCCTATTTAAAAAAAATTCCTACATAAATCGCACTGAATTATAAAGCACACTGGATTATAAAACACATCTGAGAACTCATCTTCAATGAATGATCCATTTTAAATTTTTTTTCATATGTAAGGCACATTGGATTATAAGAAATTGTGAAAATTAAAGGCTTTTAGGTGCGCCTCATAGTGCGGAAAATACTGTAATTTAAAAAAAAATGAACAGATAGTTTATTGAGAGTAAAATTTTGCACAATTGTTAAATTTAGAAAATAAATATAGAGCGGTTCTTTCGTGTGTGGGTTTTTTTTTTTTTTACTGCCTGTGGGTCTGAGAGGACTGTAATTTAATCTGTGCTGTATGTACTGTATATGCATATATGGTACTTTGGACAATAAACTTGACTATGACTATATAGTACAGCAGTCCGGTCAGCTCCAGTAATGGCAGCAGGCCATAATAGTCTCTGATTCTGTCAATGTTCTCAAATCACACGACCGGACCCCAGAGACCCCCCCATCCCTTTCCACGCGATGATCGGTGTCGATACAGCCTCGCCGGTAAGGGCGGGGCAGCACTGCAGTGGAGCGCCTCTCGATCCGTCTCCGGTAACGTTCCATACAATCCGCACGCCCCTCTCCGCCCCCACCGTGAGACAGGTGGAAGGACCGCACGCCTAATCATCGAGCGCCCCCCCCCACCTCCCCACCCCTTAGAATAAAAAATATCGGCTGACAGCAGGGAAGGGTCTTCTAACGGGAGCGCGTCCCCGATGGACTTCCAGCGTGCGACCTCCGCGATCAGCAGGCGGACCGCGGGAGAGGGGGGCAACAACCGGAATACACGGGGGGAGCCCCGCCGATCTGGTACCGAATGTTTCCTAACGAATCGCTTTAGCCGTTCAAGGGAGGGGGTCCACAGACAGAGGAATGAGTGAAAAGTTGGGGGGATTTTCATGTGAGAGGCGGCAGGTTTATCTGTGACAATCCTCCGGGCTTTGGGCGTTCATTATGGCTTCAGGCGCCGGTAAGGCTGCAGCCCCCCTCGGGCCGGACTCCACCGTTAACGGGACTGCGGCAGACTTCGCGACCATCCAGCAGGAGCTGTACGACTACGACATGCACAGCAAGATGTGCAAGAAGATAGCCCAGCTCACCAAGGTAAGGCTGCCGGGGGGGGGGGGACACCGAGCGAGGCGCACCGCTGACCGCGCTGACACCGAACGACACGGGATGACTGGGTGACGGGCGCCGGAGAAATAAGAGCCTGTCTAACGCATCTGCATGGACGTGCGTCAAATCAATTGATGAGAAGTTTATATTCAATTAATAATCAACTAGAACAGAGAAAATCTGTCAGATTTTTTGTATAAACTCATAAGTTCGTTCGTCTTCGTGACCGATAGTAACCAGACAAAGATCCACCGAGCGGTGCGCAGATCTGCATCCAGCCCTGAACTGAATGTCATTAACATTTCATGAACGGATTGTTCTTTTCCATGCATTGATTCAAAGTTGATACAGTAGGTATATATATAAAAAAAAACATTTAATTTTAATAAACTAAATAACGTCACATCTCGAAGCACAGATCGCACATGTTCATTGTTTTTTATTGTCTGAGCAGAAGATAAAAAATATTAACATTTCTAAAAAAAAACAACAACAAACAGCTATGCATAAATTAAAATGCCTGAATGCTCACGTACAGTATTTTCCGCACTATAAGGCGCACTGGACTATAAGGCGCACCTTCAACGAATGACCTATTTTAAATGGTTTTTTCCATATATAAGCCACACTGGATTATAAGGCGCACCTTAAAATAAGATGCACCTTCAATGAATGGCCTATTTCACAAATAAGGCGCACTGGAGTATAAGGCGCTTTGTCGGTTTTTGAGAAAAGCTTTTACTTACTGCCTTATAATGCGGAAAATAATCAAATGCAGTTTTTTGTAATTATAGTAGTAATGAGTTCCTTTGCATGTCAGGGTGTGTATTCCTGCATGTACATACACACTTATCACTGTGCAGACAGTGATGCTTGACGGCTGCAGCAGGTTGGGTGTACCTGCTTGCGTCTGTTCACGCAGTCACCGTTGCTGTAAGGGGATTCTCCCGTTCTCTAGTGCACAATAGTGCTTACGGAGGCAGGGCATGACCCATCGCTTGTTGAGCTGTGACAATTACTGATGACTGTGCAGTTCCTCTCTTCATTTATGGGTTCACCTCTGCGTCGCCTGTGTGCATGAGTAAGTGTGTGTGTGTGTGTGTGTGTGTGTACACTTGTGTACTGAATAACATTGTGCAGTTTTGTTTGTTTGTTGTTCAGAAAACATCTTCATACACACAGGTACACACACACACAGATGACACACATGAGGGGTCAGCGTTTGTGTCTGCGCTTGTTAGGGGGAAATTTGCCAGCCTGGTCCCTTCTCCCTGTCATCTTGACCCTCTGCTGCTTCCATCCTGATTGAAAAAGAAGCCTGAACGTGTTTCCTTCACTTAATGCCTGTTTGAGATGGACACAAGCCCAGAGTACAACAGGATCAGCTGCCAGGAGTGCACAGTATTGAGAAGAGACATTCATAAAGAGGCTGTTTCCCTGTGATTTTCAATCGTTAGAATAAATAGAATGCATAAAATTTTCTAAAATGTCAAAAAGCACCTCTCTATTTATATTTTATGAAAAAATTAATATAACTACTCTTATTATGACCCAGAAATCCTCACCTGAGACAAATCCTTCTCTCACACATACAGTCTTATTTCACTTGTAACCATATAAAAAGATATTCAAAATTAAATAGCGAAAGGCACTATTTCAGTTCTTCTGTTTTTGATGTAAAAAAAAAATTTGTGTTGAATAATCGAATGGATTTGTAAAAAAAAAAAAAAAGAAAAGAAAACCGACAACCAGAATGAGCCTCGTGATTAAAAATGACCAAAAAAAAAATCCTCGTCGCCATTTCAACGCTTTAGTCTGGCGTGTGAAAAGTTTCATGGAAGATATTTGACAGTTTTTGAGTTCCCTTTTTGTGCTTTTTTGATGGTGAATATAAGAATCATCACATCCAAACAATTTCTCTGATTTGTGCTGCTGACAAACGGTCAGCCTGAGTTTACTGAGCTGTAAATGGGTCAACCGTGGCAACCTTATCCTGTATCCTGTATATTTAATCACTTGAATGGGTATATCTTAATATAAACCGGTCATATGTGGGGAGTGTGTTTACATGGTGGAATGAGCTGGTGGTGGTGGTGGTGGTGGGGGGGGGGGATGGCTAAGAACTGACCGGGGCCAGCTGTTGTGAATGTTCACATGAGCTTGTGTGTGAACGGATATGAACACACACCCACGTGAAAAAATGGGAGAGAGTATGTAGTCTCTTTTTTGTGACTCAGAGATCAACAGCAGCACATTGAAAGTGTGTGTTGGCGTGCACGTGAACACACACTCTTGATTGACAGCTCTAATTCTGTCCTTGTGATTTGGTGTACTTATCTAGCTTACACTGTGACAATGTTCCCTGCTTTGTAATCCTGCACACAAGCACACTTTTGATATGTGTAGAGGTGCATGTATGTGTGAGAGCAGTGTGGGCGGGGGTTGTGGTTTGTTGGGGGGGGGGGGGGGTGATATAAGAGTATGCATGCTTGCTTGTCTCTTTGCCTAACCTCTCCTCTGTGCACCAGCCGTTCACTCCTTTTTTTCCCCAGCAGTCTCATCTCAGCTCTTCTTTACACCGGAGACAGAATATTCATTTCATGCTTTGCTGACTATGAAGTTATTGTCAATAAGCGTAGCCAGTACTTGTGAGGCTACATGAATAACATTATCGACTGGCAAGATTAATGTGGGGGTCTTGAGACAGAATTTATAGCAGCGAGAGGCTCTTGTTGATCCGACCAGGCAGCCTGGCCTCCTTTTAACAATTTCTAACCAAAAAGCCTCACTGAAAATGTGGATACTCTGAACTCTTGAAATTGAGGGCTTCAATAAAATCAAAAAAGGTGTAAAACCTTTATTGATTTCTGAAACTACAATTTCTTAAACTTTCCAATAAGTAAAAATCTTAAGAAACATGAAACATGACTAAAAATCTCTAACAACAGAGTACTGGTAGTTAAATACGAAATTTGATGCTTTTTGTGAAACCCTCTATTAAACTTGAAATGTTTAATACGAATTTGTCTAATTGTCTTAATTTTTTTTTTTTTAAATCCCTAAAACATTCAGTCATGGTTTCACAGACATGAAACAAAGTTCTGTATGTTTTTTTGTCACACATTTTTCCTCCAGACAGTAAAGAAGACGAAATGCGCAAAATAAGATGAAATGGAAGGGACAAAATCATGTGAAGCATCATCCCTTGAGTGTGGAAACTATTATTATGGTGCTGGTAATGTCCCTTTGTTCTGATCTCCTGCGTTATGAACCACTGGTTTTAGATCCAAACCAATTTTTAGCACAACCCTTTCCACATTTCCCTCTCTCCTGCTTTATGTACCTCCTTTTCTATCTCATTCAAACAAACTAGCCATTGAGACACACCAACAAACTCCCGTCAGAGCCTGCCCTCGATTTAGACTCCTTTCGTTCCTCTGAGTCACGAGTTCTAGTTTGTGAAATAGAGTTCACGCACTATGACATGATTGAATGCCTGGCATCGCATATATGTCCAAGGGCCTGACTGAAAAGAAAGAAACAGATGAATCTATGATTGACATAGAGACAAAACGAGTACAGTATTTTCCGCACTATAGGGCGCACCTAAAAGCCTTTAATTTTCTCAAAAACCGACAGTGCGCCTTATATATGAAATGTATTTTGTTTTATGTTTTTAATAGGTCATTCGTTGAAGGTGTGCCTTATAATCCAGTGCGCCTTGTATGTGTTTTTTAAATTTTTTTTTTTTTTTTTCATTTGGCATTCATTAAAGGTGCGCCTTATAATCCAGTGCGCCTTATAGTCCAGAAAATACCAATACATTGCTAATACTAATTCTAATAATTGCCAATACATCATAGATTCATGAATATTATTGAGATCATGTACATGTGGAAGTGCCAGAGCGAGGTGGTGAGACACACACACACACACACACACACACATGCACACACACACAGAGAATGTGTGTCAGTGCAGTGCCAGCTGCCTGCTGCAGACAGAGAGGCGTCGGGAGTAAAATATGAGCCTATGTGTCCCCTGCTCACACTCATGCATATGCAGGAACACACACAGATACACACATGCCTGCAGGTGGATAAGTGAGACATTAGGGTCGGCGGGAGCCCATGATGACACTGTAGACATGGCGTCGTGGGTGAAGTGAATAGTAGGACAAAATAGGCCATATTTCAGGTGTTAGTCACAGTCTATATTGGGACGAGGAGGCCAGGACTCCACACACGCTGACAGGCAGGAGGGTCACCGTCAGAAGCTGCAATGCCTGGACTATATGAACCCACAGCAGTTTATTGGCAGTAAATACACAAATTTGGCTCTTTCATTTGCATTATTTGGGTTTTAGATAAGTGTGAGAGTGTGTGAGTTTGTGTTTCTTATAATAAAGATTAGAATAAAGTCTAATCAGGTCACCTAGAAAGATAATTTTCTCTCTCCAAAAAAGACTTGCGACTCTTAGATCATCTTGAATTTACAACTAAATAATCAACAGACAAAAACTGCGTAGACCTAAATTCTGTCAGTCACATGACCTGAAATAAAAATGGTGAATTTAATCAAAATTTAACGTGTTAGTTTTACACTCGTCATGTGTCTTAAACTCAAGTGCAGTATTTTCTGGGCTATAAGGCGCACTGGACTATAAGGCGCACTTCCAGTGAACGGCCTATTTCAAATATTTCCCACATATAAGATGCACTGGATTATAAAGTGCACTGTTGGTTTTTGAGAAAATTAAAAGCTTTTAGGTGCGCCTTATAGTGCGGAAAGTACTGCAATGGCAGTTAAAGGTCAATTTCAATATATGCTAATCATGGAACGTAATCGTTATGACTAAGTCTATGACATCTGGTTCAATCTGAGCACAGCCACTGTCGAACGCATGTCAGTATGAGATCTAAACAGAAGTGTCAGCTGAGTGATGCGATGACCCGTTCCCCAGAAGAGATGATGAACACAATTCTCCACCCATCTTTACAAAAAAAATCTCATCTTCCCGCCTGTGGTTGACCCCTGCAGGTGATTTATTCTCTGAACATGAAGAACGAGGAGCAGGAGGTGGCCTTGCA
The DNA here is from genome assembly GCA_013358685.1 of Antennarius maculatus. Lineage (NCBI taxonomy): Eukaryota > Metazoa > Chordata > Actinopteri > Lophiiformes > Antennariidae > Antennarius > Antennarius maculatus. Next base: position 24,292,606 of record CM023612.1, read on the forward strand.
GGCCTTGAGCCACGCCCACCATGAGGAGCTGCACCGCATCCTGATGGAGACGTGTCACGAAGGGGAGGGGTCGGCGCTGAGGACACGACTCCTGGAGCTGCAAGAGTCTCTGGATGAGCAGCATAGAGTTGGAGCCCAGGTGTGTGTGTGTGTGTGTGTGTGTGTGTGTGTGTGTGTGTGTGTGTGTGTGTGTGTGTGTGTGTGTGTGTGCGTGTGAGAGAGACGGGGGATGTAAATCTGTGTGGGGGTATACTCTTACCTTCCTGATCATGAGATAAACTTAACCTCTCTCAAGGACAGACTGTATTCATTGTATTGACTCCCAACCCCCAGTGTCGTCCCCCCCATGTGACAACAACCTCACTCAGATATCCCGTTACTTTCGCTGACTTCATGTCTAATTAATATTAATTTTACCACCATATAAAAAATCAAAAAGTCATACAGTATTTTTCGCACCTAAAAGCCTTAAATTTTCTTAAAAACCGACAGTGCGCCTTATATATGATTTTTTTTTTTTTAATAGGTCATTTGTTGAAGGTGCGCCTTATAATCCAGTGCGCCTTACATATGAAGATTTTTTTTTTTTCTTAATAATTTTTATTTTTTACTTATTTTTTGAATAGGTCATTCGAAGGTGCGCCCTGTAATCCAGTGCGTCTTTATAGTACAGAAAACACTGTATTCACATTACTTTCTTGTTCGCACTTTGAGAAGATAATTGTCTTCTAAAATATCTCTAATGATATTTCATCTTCTATTTTGAGACACATCTGGCTGCTTTGTTCACCATCTGCTTTATCTATGGGATGCTTTTTGTTGAAAATTTCAGGAGCAAGTCATCACGGGCATGTAAAAACTCACCTGCTAATACATCTGTACATTACATCCATTTTACAATGTTGTCGGTGACCAGAGGAGCAAAGAGCGATCCAAGTGCAGCGCAGTCGAGGCTTTCAACAAGATGAATGCAGTAAATTGTTTGTAGGAGGGATAAATCATCAGAATGGAATCAGATTGAGTCGTTCTGTCACCGACGCAAACGTTACAATTCAATAAATCTAAATCTAAACTGTTGAGTTGAGCGTAGTTTAAATTTAATGAGTCCATTCTTTCGTTATAGCAGATTGGTTGAAATCATTTCTCACTGTCATTTAAATGCAATTTAATTCAACATATACACAACAGCCTGGATTTATATTCTAACATTATGACATGATATAAATGTAGACAGGCAATAAATTTGTCTTGATTGCCTCCATCAGCTGATGTTAGAGGAGGTTTGTTCTCTAGTCTGTTAATCTCTGATATTCCAAAAGTTTGTCGACAGATTTTGATGTTTTGCACAATGTGGGTGATCTGGATAAAGATGTTAGTTTTGGATCACCTTTTAATTTTCTCCAACATAGCAAAGTAAGACATTTTTTAAAACCTTTTGCCTACATCATTAAAAAAAATTAGGAAACCACGCAAAATAACAATATGCAGTCCGTTACAAGTCATAATGTTTGTTCACTTTGCTCGCGTTGGAAGTTTGGTAGCTGATGTTTATATGTTCGTTTATATGAACTGGGTCACAATGTGTTAATGGAAACAGGTAGAGAAATGTGTAGCTTAGATAATATTAATATAAAAAAAACAAACCTTAAAGTCATTTAAATTTCTTTCTTTAGTTCTGATGTAGATTAATACAATTAATTAATACAATTAATATAATGGAATTTTGGGAGAAAAAAATTTTTTTTTTGTCGATAACTCATAAAAGAAATGATGATAAACACATGACACATGCCCTTCAGGTTAATTGGCCAGTCTTAATTTGGCATGAGGCAGATTAAACCGGGTTAAGGCTCCACCCCCCATAATCAGGATAAAAAATGACAGAAAATGAATGAATGAGTCATCGAGACAAAGAAAAAATGCATTTTTCCACATGTTTACATTTTGACTTCTAAACATGTTTGAGGTTTTTTTTAAAGGGTCCTGGAAGAGATTTATGTACAGTATTTTCTGGACTATAAGGCGCACCTTCAATGAATGGCCTATTGTCAAACTTTTTCCATATACTGTGTATGATATTAACATATTATAACGTGTTATCTTCCATGCCACCAGGTGCAGGCAGACTTTGAATGCTTCCGTATGCAGGTGGAGGAGAGAGAGCGTGAAACTGAGGTGGAGCTGAGAAAAGAGTTTAAGGAGAGGCTGCAGACGGCTGAGGAGGAGCTCCAGGAGGCCAAGGCCCAGATCAGTGACGCCCAGGAGGAGAGCCTGCGTTTGAGTAAAGAACTGGAGAAGGCCGGAGAACACATTCAGGAGCTGGACACCAAGTGTGAGGAGCTACAGAAAGCATTCGATGAGGAGAGACAGAGCAAAGAGGAGCAGAGGCAGAGAGAGGATAGAATGAAAAAGAAAGAGAAGGAGAGGGAAAACGAGGAGCAGGAAAGTCTGGAACGAGTCAGAACCCTCTCGGAGGAGGTGAAGGCGCTGAAGGAGGAGATGGAGCGAGCCGAGGGGGAGAAGAGACGAGCTGTGAAAGAGGAAAGAGAGCGGTGGGAGCAGAAGGTGAACCGTCTAAATGAGGAGAAAGAGGAAATGAGGAAGAGGATGGAGGCGGAGTGGAGGGAGGAGCAGCAGCGATGGGAAGAGAGGGAGGAAGAGGAGAAGAAAGGAATGCACAGCGCGCTGAGGGAAAGAGTGAAGCTCGCTGAAGCAGAGGTGGAAAGTCACCTGGAGAGGCTGGCCGAGAGCAAGAGGAACTCGCTCAAACTGAAAGAAAGAATACAGGTACACACACACACACACACACACTCTCTCTCTGGATCATCTTTTGACTCATACAAGTAAAGTTCAGTGCTATCAAACAGTACGGTATTTTCTGCACTATAAGGTGCACCTTCAATGAATGGCCTATTTAAATAAATCAATAAAAATAAATAAATAAAAAGTAAAAAAAAGTTTGGAAAAAAGTCATATATAAGGTGCACTGGATTATAAGGCGCTCTGTTGGCTTTTGAGAAAAAAAAAAAGACTTTTAGGTGCGCCTAATAGTGTGGAAAATACTGAAGAGTATTTTATAGTTTATTTGGGAGTTCTTAGGTATTTAATTTAGTATTAATTATTTAATACTTCAGTATTAAATATAATACTCCTCTGAATCTGCCCTCCTTACTCACCCTTGTGCTAAAACTCTTCGTACCTCCTTTCCAGGACCTGGAGGAGGAGTTGGAACTGGATCGAAGGCGTGTGTCTGAGGCCGAAGGAGGCGCGAAACGGGCTGAGGAGGAGCTCGCCGTCGCCAAGGAGAGGCTGCTGCTCCAGGAAGACGAGCTGCAGAGCAGAGCAGGTAGCGCTTTGGACTTCCTCTCACCTGTCTGAGACACTCTCACCTGTGTGAAACACTCTCACCTGTCTGAAACACTCTCACCTGTCTGAAACACTCTCACCTGTCTGAAACACTCTCACCTGTCTGAAACACTCTCACCTGTGTGAAACACTCTCACCTGTCTGAAACACTCTCACCTGTCTGAAACACTCTCAGCTGTCTGAGACACTCTCACCTGTCTGAAACACTCTCACCTGTCTGAAACACTCTCACCTGTGTGAAACACTCTCACCTGTCTGAAACACTCTCACCTGTCTGAAACACTCTCAGCTGTCTGAGACACTCTCACCTGTCTGAAACACTCTCACCTGTCTGAGACACTCTCACCTGTCTGAAACACTCTCACCTGTCTGAAACACTCTCAGCTGTCTGAGACACTCTCACCTGTCTGAAACACTCTCACCTGTCTGAAACACTCTCAGCTGTCTGAGACACTCTCACCTGTCTGAAACACTCTCACCTGTCTGAAACACTCTCAGCTGTCTGAGACACTCTCACCTGTCTGAAACACTCTCACCTGTCTGAAACACTCTCAGCTGTCTGAAACACTCTCACCTGTCTGAAACACTCTCACCTGTCTGAAACACTCTCACCTGTCTGAGACACTCACGTCTGCAAAAGTTCCGCTGAGCTCACTGCATTGCCGTTATTCATCGTGACTCACCGTTAATTCAGTTTTGCATCACGCCATTTATAATGTAAATAGAAAATGCCATAAATACACATCGTCCATCTTCTGCCAGCGCACGCCGTTTCATCAAAGTGTCATCATACGGAGTCAGCAAAATGAATTTATTGCATGAGAAATAATTTTTATTCATGTTGCCCTGCTGTTTATTCCGCTTCAGTTCGGCGTTATTAATCAGTCCGTGCTTGTGCACCTTTGCGTGTGCTGGTGTTCACTTTGGTGTGTGTGTTTGGTGTGTATGTGTGTATCAGAGGAGCTGCTGAACCGCAGAGGCTGTGAGGTGTGTGTTTGTGCTGAAGTGGAGGAGCTGAGGAGCCAGGTGAGCCGCCTGCAGAGCAGGAACAGAGAGCTGGAGCTGCAGAGCAGCGGTAGAAACAACGACCACGCCCGACAGATACGCCAGGTAAAGAAGGAGGGTGGGGTTACAAGGAGTTAATTGGGGCTGAAACAATTCAGCATTGTGTTCTGGCTCCTTTAGTAAATAAATAAATCCTAGAAGAAAGTAGAAATAAAACTAACTAAGAGCGTCATATCTTCACATTAACTGGCCAAATACAGTATTTTCCGCACTATAAGGTGCACTGCATTATAAAGCGCACCTTCAGTGAATGGCTGATTCAAAAAAAAATTTTGATACGTAAAGCACACTGGATTATAAAACACATCTGAGAACTCATTTTCAATGAACAGTCTATTTTAAAACTTTTTTTCATATATAAGGCACATTGGATTATAAGAAATTGAGAAAATTAAAGGCTTTTAGGTGCGTCTTGTAGTGCAGGAAATAAAGTAATTTGCTTTGTTAAATTTGCACAGAAATTCATAGATTGAACTTTGTAGATCATTAAATTGTTTTCTAAAGACAATACTTCTGTCCTATTATAGTTAGTTATAATAACAAATTACAATCTTATTTTCTTGAAAACAAGACATCGATCCTGCTGGATAAATAACTTGTATTTTTATTTGCGTGTGACTGTTGCAGTGTCAAAAAAGTTAAAAAAAAAAAAAAAAAAAAAAAGCATTTTTAGTTGAATTAGGTTACTTAAAGTAAAAATAAATTTCAATAAGTCTCAGCCACATTATTCCATGCATCTGTAGAAAAATGTTGGTTGTAATACAACAATGTTTAAGGGAGTACAATATTTCTGCACTATAAGGCGCACCTTCAATGAATGACCCATTTTAAAACGGGTTTCATATATAAGGCGCACTGGATTATAAGGCGCACTGCTGGTTTTTGAGAAAATTAAAGACTTTAAGGTGCAACTTAGTGCGGAAAAATACTGTACATGCTTGCTTTTAATTTTTGTAAGTTCAAAAATTTTATCGAGTTCCCTGTTACTGTAGTTCTCTACTTGTGGTTTCAGCATCACTCATACTGGTTAATTTATTCAAAAGCACACTTACCTGTAGACCTCGCTGGTCGCAGTGATGTAACCGTCATGAAGTGCTCACAGACAGGTTGATGTTGCTGTCACTCTTGACTCTCCAATGTTGCTGCAAGGTTTTTTCTCCAATTGCCTTCGTGCGATCTCTATTGACTATTATTTTGGATTATTGTTTGATCTGTAGACGATCCGCATTCAGTCATCTTACCACCATCTGCTCACATCATGTCGTTTGTCGTTAGCATGCCGAGGCCCTGTCCAGTCTGCGTTCAGAGATGGTGAGAGCCCAAACGGAGGAGCTACGTCGCATCCAGAAACACGCCGACGACGAGAGGGACAAACTGCAGAAAGAGGTTCAAAAGGAGACAGAAAACCTGCAGAGGCAAAGAGAAAAAGAGAAGGATCAGCTTGAGAAGGACAGAAAGCGACTGTGCAGAGAGAAAGAGGAGGAGAGGGAAGCCATGCGCAAAGAAATCGAGGAGATGAAACAACGCGTGAGGGGAGAAAAAGAGGAAGAGGTGGACCGGCTGAGGAAGGAGCTGGAAGTGGAGAGGGTTCGTGTCCACGCCCAGCTGGACAAGAGCATCGAACAGGTGGAGGCAGAGAGAGCCAATGTGCAGCAGAAGTTGGAAGAGGAGAAGAAGAGACTGGTGGAGAAGGCCGAGGACGATCGGAAACGGTTGAAGGAGCAGGTGCGGAAGGCGATAGAGGAGGTGATGAGGAGGCATGCAGCTGAACTCCACAGCGTGCAAGAAGCTCTGAGTTCTGAGAAGAAGACCAACCAAGAGGTCAGCATCGCCAGGGGGAGGAGGGTGTGATCTATTACCGCAAATAGTGACTAGATAACAGGGGAAATGTGTGTATAACCTGATACGTAACATTCATTTAACAGTTTTTCAATATGTTTTGGGGATATTTCTTCCTTTTCTTAAAGTGGCGTGGCAGAATGAGGACGGGACAGGCCCCATAGTGTCAGAGGAAGTCACTTATACCTGGATGTTAAAAATAACTCGCTCAGCAGTTGGAGCCTCAGGGTGCATGGGAATTTATTATCTAAGTTTCAGTTTCAGCCGAGCTTTGGATTGAGTTATTTGGATGAAAGTACAAACCAATGTGAGAACTCGGTTTCCACACACACACCCCCCATCACACAACTGCACCAGTGATCCTTACTGTACTGTCAGTGAGGAGCTGAAAATATTTCACGCAATTACAGAAATCCAGAATTTCTAGCGTTAAATAAACTTTTTCTTCCGTGCATCTGATGAAGATTATTCTGATTTCCATGTAATTACATGTCGCTTCAAAGCGGTGATGTGTTGTCACTGTCGGTGTTCGTCCGTTCGTTCGTCCACCAAATATCTCCACAACCGTTGCAGATAGAAATCTGAAACAAGAAGAAGATTACTCGGGCAGCAAAGGGGATGAAAATGAGATGATGACCTTGACCTTGTGAAAATGAGGTCAAGGTTCAACTTTCAGGAACAGGATAAGATAGAAAGATGAGGGAGAAGGCCAGTGTGAGTAAGACCATAGATCAAAGCTACTTATGATCTACTTATGCACTAGCTTTGATCTATGGTCAAAGCCAGTGCATAGCTTTGACCTACCCTGAGAGGTCAAACTGATGCACTTGTCAGGTACTACTTTCAGGGTACCCTGACCTACCCTTCGCGGTCTCTGACTGTCTTGGTTCTTGTTAGTACTTGAGTTGGTTGCTGCCGTCTTGCCTTGACAGTTTTCTGCAGTTGATCCCAACATTTTTATCCCGTTCCCCCTTAAAATAAACCCATACTGATGGCCCCCCAGTATCAACATAAGTCGTAGCTATTTTTGCCCTTTTTTGTTCCAGGGCTCAGTGGGCTAAAGAGGAAAGTACAATAAAATAGCAAAGATCACCCATTTTATGTAATATAAAGGTTTTCTGTCTTCTTTCTTCTCAATCAGCTTTCCACCCACTTGCCCCCTGGTTGATAACCTCTGGTCTAAAAGAACATATTTAATAAATATTTTAAAAAAGAGTAAATGCAGTTTTATAAGAGATTTTATCACATAATTGCCTGCCCTTTGAGCCTTGGGATAATGCGCAATTTGAAACTAATTAATAATTAGGCTTACGAGTGATGAAATGATAGTAAAATTGGGTTAAAGTGCTACAAGAAGATTAAGTCCTTAATGATTTTTTCTTGAAAGGTGTGTGCACATTTGGAGGAGGAGAGGAGAAGCGGTGCAGAGCTACGCAGCAGCCTGGAGAAGGAAAGAGAGGAGCTGAGAACAAAACTCAAAGATGCTACTGATGAGGTCAGAGGTCTAATAATACCATTTTATATGTACAGTTTACATGGATTAGTGTTAAAGCCTGGATTATCAATCAATCAAGTTTTATTCATATAGCGCTTAATCATGGCAACAGACGTTTCGAAGCGCTTTAACAGACAGAAAAACCCAACAGAACCCTCCAGAGCATAAGCGACAGCGGCGGGGTAAAACTCTCTCATTGAGGAAGAAACTCCGGGCAGAACCCAGACTCTTTTGGGCGGCCATCCACCTTGATGGCCACTTTGTGTGGTCAAAGTGGATGGCAGCCCAAATACTTTTGTAGACTCTGGGAACCACCTGTAGGCCAGTATGTTGAGAGCGTAATGCTCTAGATGGATTATAGGGAACTAAAAGTTCCTTCAGACAGGTCGGTGCCAGTGCAGAGAAGCCAACACAGGAGAATTATGGTCTCTGGGACTGGTCCTGGTCAGGATCTGGTCTCAGGTACTGGTCCTGGTCAGTTTCTGGTCTCTGGTACTGGTCAGAACCTGGTCTCTGGTACTGGTCCTGGTCAGAACCTGGTCTCTGGTACTAGTCCTAGTCAGAACCTGGTCTCTGGTACTGGTCCTGGTCAGAACCTGGTCTCTGGTACTGGTCCTTGTTAGAACACGGCCAGCAGCATTCTGAATTAGTTGAAGTGTCTTCAGTGACTTTTTGGGCGCAGCTTGAAAACAGAGAGTTCCAGTAATCTAGTCTAGAAGTGATGAAAGCATGGATTACTTCAAAGATGACACCTAGGTTCCTCGCAGTGGTTTTGGCCCCAAAAGTGATGCCATCCAAGGCGATTACATCATTGGGCACTACATCCCTAACGGTTTTTGGGCCGATCACAATGACCTCAGTTTTACTAGAATTTAGATGCAAAAAAGTTATCGGTCATCCAATCTTTAATCCCTTTGATAAACACATTAAACCTGATTGATTTCATCAGGTTTAATCAAGAGACACAATTGCGTATCATCAGTATAACAGTGGAAGTTGATGGAGTGTTTCCTTATTAAATTACCTAGAGGAAGCATGTATAAGATAAACAACATTGGACCAAGAACTGAGCCCTGAGGAACTTGAGGAACCTGACTGGAAATTCTCAAATAAACTGTTGGATTTAAGGAAATCACATAACTGATTAGCCACTATTTTTTAGCCACTTTTATATTGTGTGAAGTAAAATGTCTTTGTTAACGTTAGATCTGTAGGTTGGAGGCCGTCATCCAGCGGCAAGACAAGAAAGATAAGGTGAACCCTGAAGCTGCGTCCTCGTGTAGACCAAAGTGCGCCCGTCTGGAGGAGGAGCTCCACCAGACCCGGGGTCGGCTGGTTCGGACGCAGGAGGAGAAAGAGAGGCAGCGGGAGAGGCAGCAGAGAGAGATCGTGTCCCTGAGAGCTGACAAACACCGACTGGAGGAGAAAGTCCTGGAGCAAAGCCGCCTGAACACGGAGAGGAATCTTCTAGATCAGGGGCAGCGGCACACCGAGGACCGAATCAGGTATCAGGATGATCTTTACGCTACTGCGTTCTGTTCTCTGTTCATTTAGTTTGAATGTATGCATTAGAGTAGAGTGTAACTTCATTGATTTAAGGAGGTTCCATCAGGGAAATTAAGTAATTTAATTATTATTATTATTATTATTATTATTATTATTATTATTATTATTATTATTATTATTATTATTTAATCATTATTATTTATTAGTTTAATTAATTAATTAATGAGCTGTGGAAGAAAACATACCAAGAATGAGATGCAATAACAAAAAAACAATGTACAGTATAGTGATTTAAATTGTTAGGCAAAGACACTACATTAAATTTACATTAAACTACATTAAATTTAAATCAATATCGCAATCCAAATAAACACTAGCCCTAATGCTCTTCAACTATGATTACTATGTAGACACTTACGTATAAAGACAGCTCTTACCTTCCAGTTGATGTGACGTGAGGTTATTAGTGTTGAATAAAGAAACAGCAATATGTTTGTATTACAATAATATCCCTCAGCATGACATTCATTTCCATGTTATTTCCATTGCAGAGGCACAAATACAGAAATCATGTTTGTGGTTTTACAGGTTTGTATCCCAGAAATACAATCGAGGAAATTGTAATCTCTTAACACGGGCATTTTATGAGAGATGGCTATAAAAAGGGAGCGTGAAATAATCTGATTTACCCAATCTACCAAACCTAAATGTATAACAATAATAATCTTTTAATAAGCACAAAGCGACAGATTGTACAGAAAGAGGAATGCATTTCAGTCATTTTGCATGTGGGTTAACTCCATTCTGATCCGTGTCTCCAGAGCAGAGTGTGAGGATCGCCTCAGAGCCGAGTTCAGGATAGAGATGAACGCCGCCGTCGCCGAGAGCGAGCAGAGATGGCAGAACAGAGAACAGGAGCTGCAAACACAGATATCTGAGCTGCAGGAGGAGCAGTCACAGGTGAACTTCCTCCACAAAACCACCTGCAACCACCTGTGGTCACCTGATCATCATTATATTATAAGATGTTTACATTATAATGGAGTGTAATGTTGTCAAGGTGGTTATTGATCACGTTTTTGTTGAATTCCGGATTAAAAAAGACACAATCTCGTCATTTGATGAAGATGCTTTAGATCATTAATAATAATAATAAATAAAATAAATAAATAATAAATGAATAAATATATAATAAATAAATAATAAATGAATAATAAATAAATAAATATTTGGCATGTTTGCTTAAAAATTTATGAAAGAATTAAGATAGCAAAAAAAAAGGACTGCTGTGGCTCTGAGGGAGATTTGGCTGGGACCGCCAGAAAATAACCCTGAGTGTCTCGCAGAAAATACAAATGTTAACAAAAACCTAAGCTGCCCATTAGCATTTTGAAAGAGTTTGAACGAGCTGGGGTTTCTTAACCCTGAGCCTCACTACAGACTAAAAAAATCTAGATGTTTCTCTCCTCGGTTGCATCCCAATCGCATTCGGCACTACATTTCTGGAGTGCTCTAATTAATTCCATAAGTTTGCTTAAAGTGCCCAATTGTATCCTGGGTAATATTTATTAATTTAACGAAAGCTGCTCAAGGCTGCAGAAGCACCATCCTCATTTGATTCAGCAGTTGTTGTTGCAAAAAAATCCTTATCTGACAGGGTTGCTTTTACGGAACACACAAACCTTTTGAAATCATTTCCTCCCTGATTGTTTCACTGATGCAGGTGGAGAAAAAGAAGGCGGGCCCGGGAGACGATAGCCATGGCAACCCTGAGATTGACAGGTTGAGGAAAGAGGTCCAAGACACCAAGGAGATCAACAAGAAACTGAGGGAGCTGCTGCAGGTATTTGAATCGTCCTTGTGCTTCTTTGTTTTCTACGTGATAATAATTTAAAAAAATCAGGCGGGATGAAGGTAGTAAAGTGAAAAATTCATCGATTTTTACCGATAAATTCAGTGAATTCAGGCTTGTGCAGTGCTCATAAAAGAACAAACTGTGTGTTAATGTGTTGGAGGAGCCCCAAAGCCAGTCTTCCATCGTGGAGAGACACAATCACACCATGGCTCTGCAAGCGTTAGAGAGACAGGCCAAGGAAGACGTGTTGTCGGAGAGGAACAGACTACAGACAATGCACCACCTGGAGCTAGGTATCACGCGCACGTGCACCAAAACACACACACACACACACACACACACACGCAGACGTGAGAATTAGCATAAGCACATACGGACAAGCAACACATCACCATGTGGCGCACACACACACACACACACACACACACTCACACACTGCGGCGCGGACAAAATGAACATGCAGCCGAATACACATCAAGATCATAAATTCAACAGTGAAGTTGCTATTGCCATGGATACAGTTAACCATGGCAACCACGGAAGGGTACCTGTAGCAGTGGGCCGAACAGATTTTGTTTTCTTTGTGTGCTTGTGTGTGTGTGCATCTGTGTGTGTGTGTGTGTGTGTGTGTGTGTGTGTGTGTGTGTGTGTGTGTATCTCAGATAAGCAGAGGGCAGAGTTGACCCAGCAACACACAGAGTGGAGCAGACAGATGACCCAGAGACACATGCAGCAGATAGAGGACCTACAGGCCCAACTACAGGCACACACACAGATGATGGCTCTACAACAGGTAACACAAAAAGAACACACACATTACACCCAAAAGAATTGAGATCCAGGTTTCATATTTTTAGTATGATTCAAATAAATGTTCATTTTTCACCAAACATTCTAGCAGCGCTGACTCAAATGTTCATTTCATTGTTCAGGAACTTTGATGGTGTTTTTTTTCTTCTAGTTGTTGATTGCAAGTCGAGTTAAGATCCATTCTGTGAATGGAATTTGTCTCGGATGTGGGTTTCCAAGGTCGTAATTCAAAAACGGTATTTTTTTCACACTAGTTAATGCACAGATTTCTCATGTTATGGAAAGGTGCTTTTTCTATTTTTGTAATTTGGCATTTTAATTATTAAGGACCGGGCAGCTGTGCCAAAGCCTAATTATAAGTCATTCATTTAATCAGGAGCATTGGAGCAGGAAATACTGGAGTAAGTGATTTCAAAGATATCTTTCATTTAAGAACTTGAAAAATGAGGGTTTGGGCAATTCTGGTGATGAAGACCCTGTCATTTGCCTTCCCCTTCATCATTTCCCCCTTCTTTCATTTCCTTGCCCTCTTGTAAACACAGGTATGCAAGTTACACGTCACTGGTGCTGAGGATTGTGAGCAATCTACGTCCTTTAGAATTTAAATACGTAACTGTTCCTCAGATACGCAGCTAACAATGATACTTAGCAGGACCGACTTTAAACTGTCTTCAATGAAATGCAGTCACTGTGGGGCACACCGAGTCTTTCAGGGTTGTCTTTCACTTATACTAATCTGTTTTTGATACACAAAAAAAATAAAACAAAATTATATATATATATATATATATATATATATATACACACACACACACACACACACACACACACACACACACACACACACACACACACACACACACACACACACCATATATTGCATATATACTGTATATATTTTTAAAAAATTCAAGGTTTACATAATATTTTGTTACACGAATGAAATCCCACTACAATGGGAGAAAGCCAACACAGGTTATAGTCAACAGCCACACTAACCTGTATAAAATCTATGTTCAGAACAATAGAACAAAATGTGTTTTGATCATGTGTGTTAGTGTGTGTGTATGTTTGTGTGTTAAGGATCTGAAGCAGCAGAATCAGTGTCAAGTGTTTGAGCGACAGCTGGACGAGAGCCGATGTGCCATGATGGAGCTGCAGCGAGAAAACGCAGCGCTGAAGAAGCAATTAAAGGAATGGTGAGGACGGACGTGGGTGTGTGTGTGTAGATAGATCAGTGTGAATGATGTCGTTCAAGGCTGCGAGTCAAGGTCAGTTTGGTTATTTGTTACTCTCCTCATAATTTCTTTCCATAAGCCAAAGGAAACATAGTGTGTAGTCAAACCCAGTGCTTCATAAAATCAAAAATTGGCAGCCCGAAGCTAACTTTATTTCGTATTTTGTGTGGTAATTTGAGAAAGAAAAGCATAATTAATCAGCTAATTGTTTCAGCTGTAATGCCCCTCGATCAAAGTTCATTTCAGCATCTTTATATTGTTATGTGGTTTTAGGAGCATTTCATACTGAACAAATTGTGCTCTTTTTAGTCCGCTGAAATAAGTCTGTTAATTTTTCACAGCTAGGTTAATATTAGTTTGCAGGTACTATTGGAACAGACTATATTTGTATGTTTTAATTTTGGTCTGGAGTCTATGATGTACAAAAATTAAGAATTCTGAATCAGTGATGAGTCATGCATTTTCATGACTCCTGACGTCTGATTCGATAGATCAGATGCAACCAGCTATTACAGATTTGTCATCGTCGATCCTTCCTTTCCCCTTTGCTAGGTCAGTGGAGAAAACCCCTGAGACTAAAGAGAAAGAAGAAGAAGAAGAAGAGGAAAATGTGGATTTGCTGAAGAAGAGAGACACCCAGCTGGAGGAAGAAGCACAGCGCCTGAAAGAGGAAGTGGAGAAACTGAGGGTGGAGATGGAGAAACTGGAGGAGTCACAGAAACACTGGGAAGAAAGGAAAGAGGAAGACGGGAAAGAGGATGAGGTGGACGAGAACAAGCGGATGGAACGGGAGGAGGAGAAGAGGAGAGAGGAAGTGGAGGAGATCAGGAGGGAGCACAAGAAGGAGCTGCAGAGTTTGGCCTCTGAATACAGCAGCGCCCAGACGCACCTGCAGGCTCGCATAGTCGCCCTGGAAAACGAGTAAGTGGAGAACACACGATAGGAACGTGGCAAAAATGAAATGAAAGGCACCAGACGGGTATGAGAGAGGAGTTGTGTGTTTGGTATATGATTTAACTGCAGGCTGCGTGAGCGGGAGGAGCGCTGCAGGAGGAGGGAGCCTCGATGTGACGACCAGCAGCTGGGGAGACTTCAGGAGAGACTGAGTGAGAGAGACCAGCTCATTAAACGACTGGTGGTGAGAGAATAGTCACATATATATGCGCACACACACACACACACACATGCAAACACACACAAACACACACTTAGAAGTGGAGCTGCTCCTTCGATCACAGCAGAATTCAGTAGGAAAAAATCCTCGCGTCAGGTCTCCTCGTCCCTCATTGTGTTGCTTTTGTGTTGCGGTCCTCATTAGTGATCAGCATAAAAAGGGATTTGGACATGTCTTCGATGCACACTGCACAAAAATACCAGATTAAAACGGAATTTTTGAAGATAATACATCTTATCGTCAGCTAAAATATCTGACCCCGGGTAGCATGAGAATTTTAACTTGTCAGAAAAAATCTGAAATTAAGTTGGTTCTGGTGTAGAATTTTGTACGTTTAAGTAAAACAGAATAGAAAATACGTTTTAAAATAAGATACAGTACACTATAAGGCACACCTAAAAGCCTTCAATTTTCTCAAAAACCAACGGTGCTCCTTATAATCCAGTGCGCCTTATACATGAAAAGGGTTTAGAATAGGCCATTTGTTGAAGGTGCGCCTGATAGTCCAGTGCTCCTTATAGTCCAGTGCTCCTGATAGTCCAGTGCTCCTTATAGTCCAGTGCTCCTGATAGTCCAGTGCGCCTTATACATGAAAAGGGTTTAGAATAGGCCATTTGTTGAAGGTGCGCCTGATAGTCCAGTGCTCCTTATAGTCCAGTGCTCCTGATAGTCCAGTGCTCCTGATAGTCCAGTGCTCCTGATAGTCCAGTGCGCCTTATACATGAAAAGGGTTTAGAATAGGCCATTTGTTGAAGGTGCGCCTGATAGTCCAGTGCTCCTTATAGTCCAGTGCTCCTGATAGTCCAGTGCTCCTGATAGTCCAGTGCTCCTGATAGTCCAGTGCGCCTTATACATGAAAAGGGTTTAGAATAGGCCATTTGTTGAAGGTGCGCCTGATAGTCCAGTGCTCCTTATAGTCCAGTGCTCCTGATAGTCCAGTGCTCCTGATAGTCCAGTGCGCCTTATACATGAAAAGGGTTTAGAATAGGCCATTTGTTGAAGGTGCTCCTGATAGTCCAGTGCTCCTTATAGTCCAGTGCTCCTTATAATCCAGTGCGCCTTATACATGAAAAGGGTTTAGAATAGGCCATTTGTTGAAGGTGCGCCTGATAGTCCAGTGCTCCTTATAGTCCAGTGCTCCTGATAGTCCAGTGCTCCTGATAGTCCAGTGCTCCTGATAGTCCAGTGCTCCTGATAGTCCAGTGCTCCTGATAGTCCAGTGCTCCTGATAGTCCAGTGCTCCTTATCGTCCAGTGCTCCTGATAGTCCAGTGCTCCTTATAGTCCAGTGCTCCTTATAGTCCAGTGCTCCTGATAGTCCAGTGCTCCTGATAGTCCAGTGCTCCTGATAGTCCAGTGCTCCTTATAGTCCAGTGCTCCTGATAGTCCAGTGCTCCTTATAATCCAGTGCTCCTGATAGTCCAGTGCTCCTGATAGTCCAGTGCTCCTGATAGTCCAGTGCTCCTTATAGTCCAGTGCTCCTGATAGTCCAGTGCTCCTGATAGTCCAGTGCTCCTGATAGTCCAGTGCTCCTGATAGTCCAGTGCTCCTTATAGTCCAGTGCTCCTTATAATCCAGTGCGCCTTATACATGAAAAGGGTTTAGAATAGGCCATTTGTTGAAGGTGCGCCTGATAGTCCAGTGCTCCTTATAGTCCAGTGCTCCTGATAGTCCAGTGCTCCTGATAGTCCAGTGCTCCTGATAGTCCAGTGCTCCTGATAGTCCAGTGCTCCTTATAGTCCAGTGCTCCTTAAATTCCATTGCGTCTTATAGTCCAGTGTGTTATAGTCCAGTGCTCCTTATAGTCCAGTGCACCTCATAGTCCAGTGCACCTCATAGTCCAGTGCGTCTAATGGTCCAGTGCGCTTTACAGTGTGGAAAATACTGTAATCAATGTCATGTTTCCAGATGTGAAATTTTAATTTTTGGAGAGTATAAAACAATTTACAATGCACTTGTGCTTTAGATGATTATCTTAAACTGCTCAGACACACAGTATGTTCTGCACTATAAGGCTCACCTTCAATGAATGGCCTATTTTAAATCTTTTACATACATAAGACACACTGGATTATAAGGCGCACTGTTGGTTTTTGATCAAATTAAAGGCTTTTAGGTGCGCCTTATAATGTGGAAAATACGTAATCCATCATTTATGCCTACTGTAGGAGAGTCATGTTTTTGCAGTACGTTCTGACAGAATGCTGCGTGGACCATCTGTGTGACACGAGGCAGCTTTGTAAACAAGTGAACCCTCTGGACACACGATGCTAACACACACACACACACACACAATAACAACACCAACTGTGAACGAGGCCGGTGAAGTCCTTCCTCGTCCTCCTTCCCTCCAGGAAGAAAGACATCAGCTGCAGCTCCACCCTCCCGTTTCCGAGGACAACAGCACCCTCAGGCTTCCCGACAGAAAGACGCGCCCCAGGAGCGTCACGCCAACCATGAGGGTGAGTCGGAGCTCATAATGTATTCATCAAAAAAAAAAAAAAACATTCTGCTTCCAGCTAGAAGAAGTGCTTCCTGGGCTGCAGCCAGCTCAGCGAATCAGCCTGGGATTACAGAACAATGTGTCTCCTACAAAATAAAATACAAAATATCTTGCAGTGTTGATGTAGTCTACGTTTGGAGATGGAATCTGTGCACAAACTTGATTGTGAGCATTTTAACACTAACATTGTCCTTCCTGGTTCTGACCTCCAGAGGAAGCAGATGGAGTCTCCTCCTCTCGTCACCAGCATCCCCAGTGCCAGTACATTCGACAGGAGCATCTTCCAGCCCCACTCCTCCTCATCGTCTTCCTCCTCCTCTGTCCATCAACACTCTTCCTCTACCCTCCCCCACCAGTCCAGCTCCCACCCCCACGCCTCCTCCCATTACTCTACTTCCTCTCTTCCACACAAGCACACCTCCCTCTCTCTCAGCCAACAGTCCTCCCCATCCATCCCTCGCTCTTCCAGAACCAGAACCTCCTGCATCCCTCCCACCCCGGCGCCCACCGCCCCGCTTCCTGTTTGCCCGTCGCTGCAATCCGGTATCCGTTACGTGTTGCCCTCGTGCCACGAGCACGCACACCTGCAGACCCAATCAATCAGGTACGAAGATCGCGTGTCTGAGATGTGATTTTACTCATGTAAAAGAAAAGAAAGGGAATGCGGTTTTACCAAATGTCCAAAAGTGTTGGTGCTATAGAAATGTACTTCAAGTACCAACAGTATTAGTTTATCACTGTATTGTAAGGACTGAATGATACTACAATAATAATATGTAATAATAATAGTACTGTAGTAGTAGTAATAATAATGCCGTAATAATAATACTGTAATAATAATAATAGTAATAATACCATAATAATAATTATTACTAATAATAATAGTAATAATAATAATAATGAAGTTCATCGTTTGAGTGTAGCTGTGATTGGTGGCACTATCATTAATTGTCTTTACATATAATTAATATACCGCCGGGCTGTTTAACATTATAGCTCCAATTATTTGCTATGTAACTTTAAGTAAAAATTTTACTTTAAAAATTATTTGTCATCAAAATGAAACATATTAAATATTAAGTCGCACAAAATAAAAAGAACAAAAACGTACAAAATTTAACAATAAATGATCATAAATGACATTTGTGAATATTTTGTATTTGTGTTGTTTTTCCTATTGGACTGATTTGATCTGAAACAGCTTGTCTAATATTAATGCTGATGATGCTACTGCTGCGCTCTACAGGTCGACTTTTAATATTCAGAGGAAGAGCATTGATGTAATTAAACAAATTTATCTGCAAGCCAGTACCTCACCTGAAGAGATGTTCTTTATCAGTTTAAACAAAATATTCTAAACCTCAGTGTAGTGATGTATTCATTATTATTGGATGTTCCTTCTGTTTGTTTCGTAGGGGCCCCTATGTGGAGCAGAGGGGGACCGAGGGGCTGAAACAGGAGTGGTTCACCAAATACTTCTCCTTCTGAGCACAAAAACACATTTACAGCAGGTGCAAGTCCGTTTCCTCACACACACTTCATTGCTTCTTATGCACATCTGTTTGTCCCCCCCATACACACACACACACACACACACACACACACACAATTAGATATATTGTATGGGCTCATCACCAGCAAGGCCATCTCAAACATTGCCTCAAAGCTCAACCAACAAGTGCTTCTCAAACACATGCCTGACCTCAGAACAAAGGCTGGATCTTGTTTGGAATGTCTTCATCATTTTTTTTTTTTAAAGCCGTCTTCCTTTTTTTTTTTAAAAAAAAATGCAATCTTTGTTTGAATCTCATCACGCGATTATTCCAGGCAAGTGTGTATTTCTTAAAAAATCGACAACTAAGTGTCTCTTCAAGTATTGAAGAGTTAAGACTTATTCAACCAAGGTTGTTGTAAAAGTGACAAAACACAGCTCACCATACCAAAATGAAGCTTGTTTCAATGCAAAAATGTATGATAATCTTAATGAAGAAATGAAATAAAATATTTTGTTTTTGTACATGCAACTGCTGGTTATTTTCTATTATTAATCTATCATGTGACAAAGATCCGGTAAAGTGAAACTGACACGCTGAATCATTAAGCACTAATCTCAAATGTAGAAACTGATCACTTTCAGGTGACTTTAAAGTGTGTTCAAACTTTATTTACCTTAATATACTCAGGATGCATAATAATGACACCTAACTGGTTATAAAACTATTTCTCTGATGCAGAAACAGACACAGATTTCATTGATAAACATTAAGACGAATGAATACATCAGTTTCAAAAGGTCATTTTAATAACCTGAGACAAACGACAGCTCTGTTCACACGGCACATTAAGGGAACGTTATCTCTACTGTTGTGTTACAAGGCGATCACTAACCAGGAATTTATGTGCAGAATACTCCCAGACGTGTTAAATAAGGACTTCAGCCTTAAATAACTGCACCTTGTTCACACTGAAACCAGTGTGTGTGAGCGCTCTCACACTCCCAAGCGCTAACTGCTGACATTACTGAAACATGGGGCAGTTTTGCAGCATCTCAGTGGCAGAGCTGCACTGGAGGACGTTGTCATGGAAACGAGTGAGCGCCTCTCGCGTGTCCTTGGCGGCCCTCCCTCCTGGTTGCCGATACTTCATTGAAAGCAGCTTGGAGCAAAGGTAGTGGAGCCAAAGGACGTTGGTGTGGGGATGGTACTCGCTCCAGTCGTTTCTGGGTAAAGAAAATGATTGATATTAACCCTAATCTTAATCATTTATAAAATAAGAGATGAGATCAATATCACCGTCATATGTATGCAAATAAAAATGTAGAGGGCACAAGCCAAAACAGTTCTCTACACTTTTTTTGCTGGTTGACAGAGTAAAGCTAGCTCTAACCAGCCGTTCTACTACAGGTATGTTAGCAGCAGCTAGCTGCAGCGCCATATTTAACAAAACTATGATGTTCTTATTTAAGTCTCACCATGAACTGAATAAACCAATTTCCTGAGGTCCTATTAGGGAATAAAAATCAGATTTTCTTGTCTTCCTTTATAAAATCCATATTGCATTATATACACACATAAGTACAGTATGACATGCTTTTATCACAGGTATATAAGAAGAACATCTTTCGTGTTCTATGCCATCAACTCACCTGGATTTCTAGATGTTAATCAAGGCAAAATAAAATAAAATAAAAAGCCTGATGCTGTCTCTGTTAAGCTAGACATTCTTGGATTTATTCTAACTGTATAAGAGGATCTAGTTATTTTCAAACTCCTCAATGCATTGCTATGTCAGCACATGGAGGGTCCGTTTACACATAAATGCACCGACCCGTTCTCCTGTCTCATCAGTCGATAGATGTCAAACTGATAATCCCCGCGGCCCATGAACAGCTCCTCATCCTTCGAGATATCACAGGACACCGTAAGATCATCTGCATAGAAGAGATAAGGATCATATTACCAGTATGGTATTTTTTTTTTACTATAAGGCGCACCTTCAATGAACGGGCTATTTTAAACCTTTTCCCATATATAAGGCGCACTGGATTAAAAGGCGCACCGTTGGTTTTTGAGAAGATGAAAAACTTTTAGGTGCGCCTTATAGTGCGGAAAATACTGTAATGATTTTAACAGAGCTACATATTTTGTGCAAAAAAAAAAAAAAAAAAAGTTAGAAAAAAAGTAGCTCACCGATCTCTAGTCTAGAGAGGGAATAGTCGATGATGCGGACCAGCACCCCCTTGGTTTCAAAAGAGTGAGCTGCTCCGTTTAGAAGGAAGCTCCCAGTCTTTTGTTTGGTTGTTTTGACCAGCACGTTTCCCCAGTGGAGGTCCCTTCAGAAAGCAAGCACAGGGGGGGGGATAATACTGCTGCTGCTACACCACATGCACAAGTCTTAAAAACATCCATTGAATCCACGATCATTCAGGATAAATCGATGGACAAAGCTGATTGCAAAGTTTAGATTCTTTAATTCTGAGAGAAAGAGAAAAAAAGCTCTACCTGTGTTCAAAGTGTAGCTCCTGCTCAGCGACAGCTAAGGCAGCCGTCACCTGATGAAGGATGCTCTTTGCCACCACCAAAGACGTCAGCTAGTCGACACGTTAAACAGTGAATTTAAGTTTTAACTCTCACACAACAGGTCATTTTACAGATGAATGACTAATAGAAAAAAAACCCAGCCTGTCCCTTTAAAACCAGAGTGTTTTAAATACTTTTCAAACAGTAGCAACAATAGCTAGAATTAAAACTTCAATGAAAAGACATGACATTGCCTACAGTTTATTAGAAACAATATTTCAGGTAAGATTAGAGAAACTTAACCAACAGTTGTATCGGATGGAGACAGACGTTTTAACGTGTGCTCACCGTTCCGTTGCTGTTCTCTAGGTCTTTGCCTCCAAACTCGAACTCCAGGATTATGAATATTTGATCATTTTCAAAGAAATCTAAGCATAGACAAAAAAAAAGAAAAAAAAAAAGGAATATTACAATTCTGTAACATTAAGATGTGAACTGAAGATGTGGAAGGTAAGAGCAAGGTGTGGACTCGCTGACCTGGTCTGTCGTTCTCTGAGCCTTTCAGCTTGTCAAACCTGTCCCAGGCTTTCAGGAAATCTGGAGGATAGCAGCCTTTAACGCAGTGGAGGCTGAGATGGGACGAGTCAAGTGGCACGAGCATTAAAACCAACTAACGGACGCATACACAACAAAGACCGAAAACAAAACTTACTTATTGAGTCCAATAAATCCAAGAGTCTGGTTCTGCTGCTTCTCTTTCAGGCTGCTCAGCTCCCTGACAAAAGAAATAGACACTCACTATGAGGAGCTAAACTACTGGAACACAATGTGCATAAAATAAAAATGTGCTTGAGGTAGGATATATCAGAGTATGCTGGCTTTAATTCAGTTGGGTTAAGTGAATGTTCGGTGGTACAAACTTGGAGATAATAATCTCGTGAAGAATCTCTCCAAACGTCTTTTGGTCTTCTCCGTTCACCTGCTCACTGCCTTCTACTGGGATGATCTATTAAAGAGACACAGCGTTACTGCAGAATCCACACACACTGATCTCCACAATCTTCCACAGTGCCGGAACGATGACCGACCTTAGACTGCACAGAAAAAGTGTGAATGATAGAAAAAAAGGATAAAATCTGAGCATAACCCCGAGGACAAATGATGTCAGGTTCTGATCTCAACAACTGTTACTTTTTTAAAATAAACCTTGAGACGTAAAAGACCCAAGACGGCTTCACCCTTTGAAAGATATTGAAAATTCAGACTGGAATTTGGTAAGAGACGTACTGAAAAATACGACTTTTTATCAGTTAGGTTATGTGACGACATCGGATTAAAGTTTCATTCACAAAAAGCAAGCCCTAAGTAGTCTTTTGAATTTAGAATTTTCCACCAAATATACTTTATCTCGCCCTGAACTCGTCCTCTTTGAACATACAGGCTTGAAATGCATCATGGTTTAACTAATGCTCACACATACTTTGAAAGCAACAGTCTCTCCTGAGGTGCTGGTGGTGGAAAAGACTTCCCCAAAGGTCCCCTCCCCGATCTTCACACAATGTTTCATGTATTGAGGAATTATACACTCTTCCCAGGGCAGAGGGCACGTCTGGCCACATTCCGCATACACCTTCTCTGCATCTGACAGGTCTGCATCCTCACAGTCCACCTGTTAGGAGAAACGGGAAGGGAAGCGGCATCACAGACACAACAGTTGTAAATAACTCATTCACGGCGCCAGAAAAATGTAGGAAGTGAAGTCCAAACCTCCAAATCGTGCAGCTGTGATCGCAGCCGTTTGGGGAGCGCAGACCGAAAGGGGGAGGCAAAGAGATCCTGGCTGACGTCGGCAAACTGATCTCTTCCACGACGGCCGGACGCCAGCAGACGTGGAGTCTTTGGTGTGAGTAACACTACGCAGAAAGAGGGATGAGACTCAAAGAAGGTTCCAAAAGAAAAGTCTCTGCTAGAATGAAGGAACGGAAAAACAACAGGTACAAAGCTTTTGATTTGAATTTTAAAGAGGTAATACTCCGTTACGCAAAATTTAAATACCCTTGCGATGAACGGAGAGAGCAGCTTTGAGTCGACTCCAGGTGTGTGTGTCAGGTGTGAGGTCGGCCAGCAGAGAGGAGAGGCTGAGCCGACTCGCTCTGATCGGGGTGGAGAAAATCCTGGTGTTATCCGGCCGCTCCTAAAACGAAACATGAAAGTTAAAAAGTTTATCAAATGATGCAAAAAGCGCCTGACGTCGTCATTCTAAATCCCTGGTAATTAATCGTCACCATTGTCTGTTTGTTTGTTGTGATCAGCTCACTGATGCTGCAGTCCTCCGTTCTGTTGCGTCTGAACATGAGCGCGCTGACGTTGCCCTTGTTCCTCCAGCGACTCACGCTCAGACCGCTCACACACACCTTCCTGGACGTCCCAGATCGGTCTGTGGACACGCTATTCCTTTTTCTCTCTCTAGGTGCCACAGAGGTCCTTTTCGCTTTGTCGGGAACGTTACAGTTCCGAACAACTTTTGCTTTTCCCGGATCGATCCTGACATCCGAAATAGCCAAGCCATCTTTTTCCACGTGGACTTTTACAGCAGAGGCGTTATCCTTCCGGTTATTAGCGCCTCGAGTCTCAAACGGGAGGCAAATCTTTGTCTGTTCATCGTTGTCTGAGTTCAATTTTACTCGTCTGTGTTGAAGAATCTCTTTCAACTGTGACAAAGTTAATTTCTCAATCACAACTTCTGATTTGCTATTTAGACATTTCTTCTTGAGCATCGCCGACAGCATTTTAACTTCTTCTTTTGGGTCAGGAAGTTGGGTCTGAGACGCTAAATTGATATTTGTTCGGTCTCTTGACTCCATCCTTCTTCCACCGGTTTCTCCCGAACACGTGACATCTTCTGGACCTTTGGTGATTTGTGCACCATCACTTTTATTAGATATTCCTGCACTTGAATGAACAGATCTCTTGTTATAAATCAAACCTGCATCTGATAAACGCAACCTTGGGAATTGAACTGAGCATTTCTGAGAAAGGCATGTCTTCTTTACTGCTGCGGCCTCAGATACCGAGTGTTCAGCTGAGGTGTCATTTGTTTTCTGAGTATCCGATAAATGAAGATCGAGTGACGGTTCTGACGACTGTGAAAGGTTAATAGATTCAATGTATTTTTGTCTTGACAGTTCTAATTCTAAACAGGATGAGTAGTTTGTTTGAGCCGCAGAAAGACTGCACAATCTTTTTAGTTTCACTGCGCAGCGTCTGGTCAAACATTTCTCCTTCAGAGCATCCATCAGCCAGTCCGACCCCCCTGCCGCCGACACGAAGCGACTGCTCTTTTCAGTGTCATCTGCAGAGAGCAGATTTAGACTTTCCAGTCCTTCATCAATCTTCATCACGTCTTCATCATGGCTTTTGGCTTCCTCACTGCAGGCGTGTCTGTTAGAAACAAATAAATCCCCAGACGGTTCCAGTTCACCCACACTTGACAGCAGGTTTTCTTGCGATGGAAGCCCGGTATGCTGCGGTCGTGAGTGCACCGCCTCTCGAAATGGGCTTCCTCCAGCTATACAGCTCACTGACTTGGATGGAGAAAATGCAGATTTATCAGTCATGGATAAAAGTTTAAGACGTGGCCGTTTTGACAAGAGACCTGCTGACGGTGTTGAGCAAAATATGGGCGTCCTGGGTTGGAGTGCAACGCTGGGATCTGCCAACTCATTGAGGGAGAGTTCTCGGAAGGGTTTGTGTCCAAAACTGGCGACGTCCACAGCGTTTTCTAAATTCTCTATGCTCGATGTCTCAAATGTGGCCAGGAGCCTCTTCTTCCTCAAAGGTCGAAGGTTTCTGCAGGAACCGAAGCCTCCAGAAGTAAAGTCATCAGAAGAGTTCGGTGTACCAGAAGTCGATTTAGATGGTTTGGGCTGAGCGCTAACAACACGTCTCCGGCGAGTTACGAAGCGACTTGCAGAACGGCGGTTAACACTGAGGAAAAGAAGAGGAGAAGGTGTTACTGAGGACATCAAGGAAGTGTTCAGACAGAAAACAGTCCTGAGTCAATACAGGTCAAGAATCTGAGATAGCTAAATGATAAATACATAAAGGGCTTCATATACTGTATGTCAAAATCCTACAGATCAATTTATAATACAGACAGGATTTTACATCCTTGGAAAAATCATGGTGACAATCATTTTATCTTTTGTCACAATAAGCACAAGGCAGGAGAAGCACTGTCCTGTTTGCAAATTAATCATACAGGAATTTGCACTTGCTTGTATTAAAAGTCCTTTTTTGAAAATTTGATTTAAAAAAAAAAAACCTGCTCAGGTAGGAGACACTCATCAGATAAAGTAGAGGAGAATAGACTGACCCCTCGACTGAATACTTACGTAGAATCTGTCCTTGAGCTTTTCAGACTATTTGAAGTGGACGCTGACTCGTCACTCTCACTGCTTCCTGGAAACTTCTGGCCTTTCTGCCTCATCAACACTCTGGTTGCAAACACAAGCCAGCATATTCCAGTTAATGCACAGAGCCAGGGAACATTTTTAAAAAATCTATTCACAGATCTTTCTCTGACATTAGAATTAGTTTTAAGTTGAAAAGTTCAATTATGATAGTCTGGAAAGGAAAACATTCCAACTGACAACAGATACTGAGCAGCATAGATAAGTAAGGACAAATGACTGAAATTTTTCATTTATTTTCGTTGAACTGAATAAAGATTTTGACAACACTGTGACTGTTTAACGTTCTATAATATGAAATAATAATAAATACATCTTATTTTTTTCCTCTGCATCATTTCACTATTAGAGTTTTTAAAATGCAGGCAGAATATATTTGATTTGAGGACATAATTTTGGCTTTAAAAAAATCAGAATTTGCTGTAGTAACAACAAAAAACAAAAACAGGATTCCATAATTCCTAAAACAGTTCTTTGTTCATCAAACAAGAATGACCAGGAGACACGAAATAACCAACCTGGGTTTTTTGCGCTGCTGAACGTTCTGAGCAGAGGAAGATCTGCTGATGTTCTCCTCATCGCTGCTTGTCTTTGTAAGATGTAGCAGCATTTTTCTCCTGGAGGGAGGCGCTGTTTTATCACTGGAAACACTCCGCTTCTTGTTTCTGAGACTGAAGAGAAGATTAAAAGACACACACACACACACACACACACACACGCCACTGATCAGCATGTATGATTAGGATGGTGAGCAAGGTCATGGATAAAAAGATTTAGACGTTTAATGATGTAAAGAACATCAATCATATTTCGTCTACTTCAGGTTACGTAAAATATTAAATATTATAGAACTTTTCAGTGCAATGAAATAGAACTACAGTAATTTAAATTATAAGCATTGTCTGCCTGTCTAGAATAGATCATTTGTTAACTATTACACTTATTAGATACAAATGACATATTGATTAAAGACATGGAAGCACCCAAAATTGCAATTTGCCTGTTTCTTCACCTCTTTTTCTTGATCTGTTGGTCAGCTTGAATGCATCCAGTGGAGGGGATGTTATTTTCACCAAAGCTCATCTCAGACAGACACAACATGGCCTTCGCCTTTGCAGGACGGAGCGCTCTGCGGTGGGCAACAGTAGTCTTCCTCACTCTACGACGAAAAGAAAAAATAGATTAGCTGAATATTTTGGAGCATGAGTCCACTAGTTCAGGAATGGTCATCTTGGATACTGTTAATGGAATAAATGCATAATTCTTTTGTACTCCCAAAACTACACACACCCCTACTTGAATCAGTTGCAGATAACTTAATCAGAAACTAAAATTTAACTATGTTTAGGCATAGCAGTGACATTTATTTTATTTCATGTGCTACCAAAAGATGTAGAAGACAAACTTTCTTGTCTACATTAATACTAAAGCTGAGTGTAAAGTTATCTGATTTTCAGCATTTTCTGACAGAGGTTTATCCATCATTGTGACTTGTTCATGTCATTACGTGTTTGCTTTTAATGCTTCTTTATATACAGTATTTTCCATACTATAAGCCACAACTAAAAGCCTTTAATCTTCTCAAACATCGACAGTGCACCTTATAATCCAGTGGGCCTTATTTGTGAAATAAGTTTTGAAATAGGTCATTCATTGCAGGTGCGCCTTATAAATCAGATGCACCTTATAGTCCAGTACGCCTTACAGTGCGGAGAATACTGTACACGTCTTGTCTTTTGCAGCAATTGTTATGAATTAGGTTCCATCTTAACTAATGTGAGAACAAAAATAGTAGCACGTTTTCAGTTCTCTTAAATTTGAACTCTTTCTTTTTCTTCTCCTTTCAAGTTTTCCCTTCAGGGGTCGCCACAGCGAATCAGTTGCCTCCATCTAACCCTGTCTTCTGCATCCTCTTCTCTCACACCACCTACATGTCCTCTTTCACTACATCCATTCCATCAAAACTCAGCATCCTTCTACCAAAATATTCACCATCTCTCCTCTGGACATGTCCAAACCATCTCAGTCTGGCCTCTCTGACTTTATCTCCAAAACCTCTAACATATGCTGTCCCTCTGATGTACTCATTCCTGATCCTATCCTTCCTGGTCACTGCCTGTACGCGCTTCTTCACCTCTTTTCCACACTCACCATTGATCTGGACTGTTGGGCCAGTTCAAAAGCAGTAGTAAAGACAGAAGTAAATAACAGGAAGACCACATATAAATGGGTAAAACATGTGCACACATCTGTCACAGCTTACCCCTTGATGGGTTTTGAAGACTCAAACACGGAGACGTCTCCGTCTGTCGATCGGGAGCTGTCGAAGGCCTGCTTACGGTCGTCAGGTGAGATCCAGGCGGACAGCCTTCGCCTCTGCCTACCGTAAGTCTTCATGTAAACGGGCTTTGATGGCTTCATTTATAGCATCGATTCTATAAGCTTCTATAAACCGAATGAAGCTATGACGCTAAACAGGGTTTTCAATAGCGGTTAAACGCAACTAAACCAATTGAGAGCAAAGTTGATTTTAGCTAGTTTTGCTAACTTTGTCAGACAAATTACATCAGAGTCTTTACAACTGTGTGTTCGACTAAATTCCAAACGCCGTCTAAATACCAAATGTAGTCAATTCCCATATTTGACAGTGTTAACTATAGTTTTTTTATATTTTTTTTTATCATCCAGTGTGAAACTGATTCTGCTGGATCCGCTCTACCGTCCGCCGCCCCGCTTCTTGTTCAAACTGCCTGAGACCGATGATTGGTCAACACAGAGTGACGATATTTCCACAGCGCCCCCTTTGGGTCGGAGTAATTACACTACATTTTCCTTAATTTTTAAGGAAATTTTTCCTGCATGTTTAATTTTTCCTACGAATAATTTCACTGCAATCACGCAAAAAAATATTTTCGTTGATTAGTTTGAAGAAATAATTCTCATGCAACAACCACATGGGACTATAGAATCCACTGTGCCTAAAAAAGATAAATTACATACTGTACTTTAACGGTATATACAGTATAATATATAATATTTGGCTGTAGGAGCCAATTGATGTATCGGGTCTTCTTCTCATTTTCCTTTCAGCTCTCCCCGTTAGGAGTCGCCACAGCGTGTCATCCTTTTCGATGTCAGCCTATCTTCAGCATCCTCCTCTCTCAAACTAACTGCCCTTATGTCTTCTCTCACTACATCCATGCTGTCATTAGAAAGGTGGCAGATCACCATGTCATCTGCAAACATCATGGTCCATGGGTATTCCAGTCTAACTTCATCTATCTATCTATCTATCTATCTATCTATCTATCTATCTATCTATCTATCTATCTATCTATCTATCTATCTATCTATCTATCTATCTATCTATCTATCTATCTATCTATCTATCTATCTATCTATCTATCTATCTATCTATCTATCTATCTATCTATCTATCTTATTGGAAATTGTGTTTAGAACTATGCGCAATTACTGTAATAGTTTAAAGCACATTCTTTGGATGGCTATATTATCTTCAACTGATGCAAATCGGATTGGTCATTGGACTACAACTGTGCAACTGAGTTAAAGTAGAAGACAAAAAATATTATTTGAATGCAATTCTCTGACAGTACGACCCTATGGTCGGGTGCGGCTAACTGCAGTAAATAGCTATAACCACTAGGTGGCATCATTTTTCAGTCTTCGCAATCTCGCTTGTCTGGATGTGCAAATCACTCCACATTTTTGTAATACGATACATACGTCATTATTGGGTATACAATATAGAATACCCCTTCACCTAAATCTTTTCAAAAATAAAGTTATTTATCATTTAGAATCTGGATCCATTGGTTGATTAAATTTGATGCACTAATGAGGGTTTATGTGAGCCTTGTCATGTCTGTCATGTTTTTGTCTGTGTGCTTATGGGACACACACACACACACACACACACACACACACACACACACACACACACACACACACACACACACACACACACACACAAGGGGCCTGTAAGCATGCAAATTGTGAGAGGATGATGGTAGAGCGGCCACATAACTCCCAACGAGTAAATTGTGGGGGTTGATGCCTTGCTCACCACGGCAGTTCTCAAGGGGTGAACTGGAACTTCTCCAACTACCAGTTCAAGCACCATATTTCTGGTCCATCCTTCGTTTCTCAAGACCTAGTGGCCTCCACCACTGTCACAGTGCTGACCTCATTGAGATTTGTTCATTTGCTTACTGGAACTTTGCACTCTGTGCAGGTCCTCCAGTTTCACATAGTGCTTGCTAAGGTTTCAATACAGTGATTTCTTGCATTCACATGTTTTACACTTAATAATTAATAATAACTTAATAATTTTACAGTTAATATAACGGGTTTATTTTTTAAGCTGTTATATTTTTGGACATTCTTACAAATATACAGCGAAAGTGGACGTACTGTGAATTTAGATTTGACAGTGGCTTAAGCTTTTGAAATTCTTAAGGCTAAAACATTTAATTACTTTACGGCTTCCTTTTCTAATATTTACAGTACTTGGAATCTCAGGATGCACATCTAAGCAACTAATGGCTGCTGGTTGTGTGGTATTTCTCCACCCATGCTCAGATGGATTTTTTTTTTCCACACACACCTGCAAATAACACATTTAGAAGTTAATCACAGAGTCCGATGTCTGTACAAAGGATAGAGGAGATTTGGACTTTCACTTTAAAGCCAGAAATAATGTCTGATAATGACATGAATGAAACCCTCAGGAGGGAATTTGTGCAAGTTTATGGGACAGGAGTTTTTGATTGGAGATGGATGGAACCAACTGAAGAATACAGTGTATTCTACAGTGTAGAATACAGTGTATGTTTACCATCCCTATGTGTTTCATACTTTGTGCTGTACTGCCTGTTGTACTGCCTGTTGTACTGCCTGTTGTACTGCCTGTTGTACTGCCTGTTGTACTGCCTGTTGTACTGCCTGTGTTGTCCTGACTGTGTTGTACTGCCTGTGTTGTACTACCTGTTGTACTACCTGTTGTACTGCCTGTTTACTGTGGGTCAGAGAGGACTTCAATTTCATCTGTGCTGTATGTCGTGCATATATGGTACATTTGACAATAAAGCTGACTTTTACTTTGACAATGAAATTGAATCTTTGGGCGTCCACCTCTGGTGTTACACAAACATACCAACACAACTCACTAACAATAATACTATAACTAGATAAAGGTGGAGGCAGGGCCGTGCTATAAGAAAAAAAAAAAAAAAAAAAAAAAAAACAGAAAAAAACAAAAGAGGAGCGTTTGCTTCCGGAGCAGCGGCCCCCGGTCCCCCTCGCTGGAGAACAGCGGCATCTGGGAGGGAGGAGACAAGAAACAAGCGGAGAGCGAAAAACGGAGGGGAGGGCAGAAAGACCGGAGCTCCTGCCAGGAGGAGGACGTGACCACACTGGAGAAGAGGTGAGTTGGGTGGTATTCAGAGAATTTCCCCCTGGAGTTAACAGAGTTGTGGTCGTTACAGCCTTCTCATGTAGTGGAAATGTGAAGAAGTTTCCATGTTCCTCCGGGCGGTGCTGGGTTTGGCATCCGAGGGCCCCGCTGTGTTGCGAAGCAAGTCTGATGAGGGAGAAGAGAGACGGGGAGGCTGCGGCGACGGATGGGGCATTTACGGGACCTGACGTGTTGTTGTTTTCACTTGGTTTCGGGGTTTTAATGGAGTTTGTGGAACGGGTTCCTGTCGTACTTTGAGGTAATTTATGTTATTTATGAGAAATGAGCGAGTAGTCAGCGGTTGACCAGCGCGCTGCTTTAAGGTTAGCTCCTCGGCTAACCTTAGTTAAAGGGGGAAAGGCATTAAAGTAGCATTAGTGAAGCACTCTGAGCTAAACCTGTGCTAATGTCCAGCTAAGTTATTACTAAACTTATTACTAATGTGTTCATGAAAAGTTAACTCATCACCTGTCAAAGTTCATATTATATTATTTATTCTTCAGACCCCTAAACTTGTTATATAAACCAGGCAAGTCTTAATTTTCTTTTAGCTATTATACTTTCAAGCTAAAAGCCTTTAATTTTCTCAAAAACCTTCAGTGCGCCTTATAATCCAGTGCGCCATATATATATATATATATATATATATATATATATATATATATATATATATATATATATATATACTGTATGTGCGCCTTATAGTGCAGAAAATACTGTACTCAGCCTTCATTTTATATGAGGTATGCCAGCAAATTACAGTCTACCAGGTGTATGTAATTACTAAATAAAAACCAACAGTTCAAGTAGCTTGATACAACAGATATTAAGTGTTTATGCCCAGTAAATACTTGAAGTGGTTCTTGCACTTACCGCTTGGTTCTCAAAATAATAATGACTACAGTCTTCATTACTTTTTAGGACAGCCCTTTGCTTGTATGACCGACTGCAATTATGACTCATGATTGTTCACCAGCATCTGGTAGCATTCCTCAGGAATCTTAGCCCATTCCCTTCAGGAAAGAGCCACCAGTTAATGTGGTGCAAACAACTTTTTAAAATCCCACCCGAGATGAGAATCTGGGTATAAAGCAGCAGCTCTTCTAGGACATTCCTTGACTTATTCTAACCCCATGTGGGCTTTTAGGCTTCTTGGGTTCATTGTCAGATCAATGCAGACTTTCATTTTCCTCAGAGATGGCAAGATATTTGCTAATACTTGGTGGAATCCGGGCCAAGAGCATCACGGAGTCATAATAATGAGTCAGAGTAATTAGGTGTTCTTTTCAGCATATGCTTAATTAGTCCTCATTCAGAGAAACTTCTGATTCTTTTATCGCACCACACAACAGTATCCTAAAACTGCTGTGATTTATATAGATGGTTTTGAGCAAATTGGATCTGGCTTGTCTTATCCTTTTGAGTCAGCAGTGGTGAATGTCTTGGACTTTTGGCATAGAGCCTTTGTGTAAAAATAGACCTGAACATGAAAATGTCACAATTCTACTGCTGATTTGTAAATGTGCAGTCTTTGGAGGGATATTGTATGTTATTGTATGTTGAAGCACTTTGAGACTGCAGCTGTCATTAAAAGAGTCTTTTATAATTGATGCGGTGGTAAAAAAAAAGTTGCACTGACTAATTTAAACTAGTCATGTCTGATTTTGTCATTACAAGGAGTCCACATATAGTATATTTTGCAAATACTATAAACCTGGGGCTGATAAATTTTACTCTTTATTATGACAATATATTCATTGAAGTTAAGTTGTGGTTAAGTGTGATCATGTATAAAAAATAATTAAACTGTTTATTACTTTAGAAACTGAGGCCTGACAGGTTTTGTCATCTTGCTCTTTTGCTCTCAGAGATGCTCCAGCTCCTGACTCAATGCATCTATCTTTTCATTAGCCCCTCATAAGTCTTGTTGCTGAGATACAGTTTTAGTAATAAAGAGGTTCATTGTGAAACAAACAAGCACAAAGGAGGGTATTCTCTTGACTTTGCACATTACGTTTATTTGTCTGGCCCTGTGGTGCCATGCAGGTCCCTTGAGGGGAGGTTGACGCTCTATGGATGCTGACTGGACGCAACTAGTCATTTGTTGCTAGCCTTAATTTCTGCCATAGCGTTGGGGTAATGTTTGTCCTTTTATTCTAATATGGTCTTTTCATTGTGAAATGCAGAGAATTAGCTGTTGTATTCTCTTGGAAATAGGGAGGGCAGAAATGCGTTAATTACATCATAGCTGTGCATAAAATTGTAATGTAAGAGTTGTTGCTGGCTTTGACCAGGCCCTGAGGTGTGTAGTTGAGTGTAAGAACATATGAAACACTATCTCCATAATTATGTTGTGTTTCTTCAAGGGGATGGAACACTGAACTTGTTGACAATAACACATGAATTACCAAAGGACCTATCTGCTGTGTTTGGAGTGCACCACTGAGGTTTTCTCTCCCTCCTTGTCACTCCATTTTTCACTGATGTCTTTAATTTACATCACATTTCTGCCCATTTGTATACTCTGTGTGTGCATTGAGGAGGTTTATTTGTAAAGCGTACTTGCCAAAAATTATACAAAACACACGATAATACCATGTTATGAATCTGTAAACAGTCTGTTTTACTGCTGAATGTGAATTCTCTGATGGTAAACAGCTAGTATTCACTATCTTAAGCAGTGGCTGTGGTGATTTTATGAGATTAACACTGCGGTATTCATTTGCTCAATGCTTTATTGTAATCCCTAAGTGTCAGTTTCATTGGTTGTACCAACAGATTCTAATGTTGCCCTCTCTCCTTCTTAGTCACTGCCTGCCTGCCTTTCGTCCTTCTCCTCGATCTGTTCTCGCTCTGGCTTACTCTTTATCTTGACTTGGCTCTGGTCTGCAATGTCTGCATGTATATGTGTTTGTGTGTGTGTGTGTGTGTGTGTGTGTGTGTGTGTGTGTGTGTGTGTGTGTGCGTGTGTAGGTGCATGACGTCTTTGCTAATTGCTCAGGGCTCCTGGGCTCTTAAGTTGGTTTATATTCTACACTTTCCTCCTCATTAGCATTGCTAATACGTCAGGTTTTGCTGAGTTTGGAAAAGTGACATGGACATTTATGGACTCAGTTTTGGGTAAAGCGTCTGTTTGGACATGTTTGTATCGCATCTGCATTATATAAGTTTCACTTTCAACATGGCTTCTCTTTTAGGGTAGCCTCATTTGAATTTATGAGGTTGATTTAACCATAGTGGTAAAAATACACATCTGCAGAGACAACAAGGCAGTCAGAGACTGCAGCATCCCACGACACCCCTGAATTTAAAATGTTATCCTGACCTACTTTCATAGGTCAGGGTCAGTTAACCCTTACAACCCTGACCTATTTTGGTCGTTTTTTGGTACATTTGATATTTGTCTCTATATACCACATTAAAAATGATTTAACATACCCATGCTTGGTATGTTTATCTTCAGCACAACTTCAGCTATATGAAGAGATAGTTATTATTTCCCTATAACTTACTATATTGACATATTGGGGCAAAACAATATGGAAACACACGGAAATGGAAAAATTGTATTTCATTGCACATAAAAACCAAAAACATGCTCATAGAATTGATTTTGAGCTCCAAAAAGGTTGCCATAGGCTTCTAACATAATTATATCAAGGTTGTGATCTAATTTTCATCGCCTTGCCTCCTTGAATATAATGCCTTCTCCCTCGTCTTTCTGTCTTATCCAGTTCCTGAGTGTACAAAAGTTGAAATTTAACCTTGACCTAGTTTTCTCAAGTTCAAGGTCATCATCTCATTTTCATCCCCTTTGCTGCCTGAGTAATGTGCTTTTGGTTTCATCTTTCTCTCTGCAAGGGTTGCGAAGATATTTGGTGGACGAACGGACAGACGGACGAACTGACGGACACACGAACACTGACAATTACAATACATCATCGCTTTGAAGCGGGATGTAAAAATACCAATCCAGTAATGTAAGCTGTCACATTGTGAAGCTATGAGCATGTCAGCCACCCTGAAATACCCCCACAATATTTTAGCTGCCTCTGTAGATTGGCTGTAATTATGATGTTATAAATACGAGTGTGCGTTTGGTGTTTAGAATTTCATGCAGCACTGACCCGTTGAGGTCATGCACAACTGCTGATGTGAAGGAATGGTAAAAGTGTGCATGCACATACATGCTTGTGTAACTATGTGTGTGAGCAATCAGATAAGGGATACAGCCATTTGTTGTTACCACCATGATTCCCCTGTGAAACAATAGCACCGGTCTGCCCTTGACCAAACTAGTGTGTCTAAATGCAGGCATTTGCACGTCTATGTGTGTCAACAAGAACTGACAGATGAATGATGAATTAAGGTCAGAGATTCATCTCGTTTTCAGTCCCGTTCTCTTCACTTTCTCTTTCAGCCCAGCATCAATGCCTCTCAATAGGGTTAGTGTGCCCACTGTCATGAAGGCTGCAGCATCCATCTGTGTATGTGTGCATTGTTGTTGCAGGGAGCAGGCAGCCGTGAGGTGTGTTTGAACAGAGAAGGAGCAAAGAGGCCCCGTTCATCCCTGTCCATCTTTCTATGCATTTCTCTGTCGTTCTGTCTGTGTCATTCTCTCGTTCAACAGCCATGTGATCAATCC
This sequence comes from Antennarius maculatus, assembly GCA_013358685.1. NCBI lineage: Eukaryota > Metazoa > Chordata > Actinopteri > Lophiiformes > Antennariidae > Antennarius > Antennarius maculatus. Next base: position 24,328,068 of record CM023612.1, read on the forward strand.
CCTTTGCCTTTCTTTCGTTCTGGTTTACATTGCTCCTTTATTTTCTTCCTTTGTGCACAAATGCATGTGTGTGTGTGTGCGTGTGTGTGTGCGTGTGTGAGTGCTGATATGTCATGTGTCAGCTCCTGGCAGCTCTCACCGATCTGCTGTCTCCTCGCTGTCAAGCCTGCCTTGTGATTGGATCATCAGTATGCATGTTCGTCCGCCTATGATTTTCCCGTGGAAACAGATGAGAGGAGACAAGTTTTCCAAGTGAACTCGTCACACTGAGACAGATTTACACTCACACATGCAGTATGCACACAAACACAGAAGACAACACAGACACACACAAACACACCTTCCTGTTGTTTTGTTTCTATGATTCTGTTTCTGATGTTGTTTTTTCCACATTGCTGCACTTTTACATGTAGGCCCCTATCACTCCTATTTCAGCTGCATAAGGGTTTTCCACCTTTCTCACTGACCTTCATCTCCACATGCATAATAACTTTGAAACAAACAGACATATTGTCATACACTATGGCTTCTTTCACAATGCCAGAACAAAATCCACCTGCAATTTTTTGAAATCTGCCGAGCTGTCTGATTAATTAGCTCAAACTTTATTGTGCATAAAAACATTTTTCACCCTTGTTATTCATCTGGAACATTTGATTGAATAGAGAGATGTTGAATTTGACAAGGCAACTCTTAAGTAATGAGCATTCTGGCAGTTCTAGATCCCATGGAGTAAAGTATTAGACCATGCAAAGTCAGGTATTTGCAGCACACTGATAGTTAAAAACGTGATTCTCAAAATTTTCTCATATACCTACTGTACTGTTAAGCTCTCCAGAATTAATGACTGGTTTATACAACATTTTTACATATTATATTATACTGTATATACCATTATATATGGTAATTAATGGCACAACTAGTTGAACTGTGTTGCAATGCCCCCCTCAGGTTAGTGTCTATCATTTTTAGCTTTATGTTTGTCTTGTGTTGCTAGTCTTATTGTTAAAATTGGTTCGACATTAACATTTTTTCTTGAATTATTTATTGTTATAGCCAGGACTATGACCTAGTGAACGCAGCCTGAAAGTCCGGCCAGCATGTCCCCACTTCAGTGACTGGATCTGTTGCTTATGCTTGCTCTGGAGGTTTTTATTGGGGTTCTCTGTCTGCTCTGAAATGTCTGCTGATGTGATGAATTGCTCTATAAATAAAAGTTGATTGATTGATTGATTGATTGATTGACTTGGACATATCAGAGGAGAGATCAGGAGTAAATTGGTAAAAGGGTGTTGGGGATGGAACTACCAGGTAAGAGGGCAAGATGAAGGCCAAAGAGACGTAGTTAGATGGTGTTAGAGAGGAGGATACAGAAGATATGTAGTTTTTTACTATTTCTATTTTCTATCTTTTTTTTTCTGCACTACCTACAAAAATTTACAAATCTATTTATCAATCAATCAATCAAGTTTTATTGAGATAGCTCTTAATCATGGAAACAGACATTTCAAAGCACTTTAACAGACAGAGAAACCCAACTGAACCCTCCAGAGCAAGCATAAGTGACAGTGGCGGGGAAAAACTCCCTCGATGAGGAAGAAACTCCGGGCAGGACCCAGACTCTTTTGGGCGGCCATCTGCCTTGACCGGTTGGGTGGAAAAGAAATAAAAGGAAGATAAGCACAGGGTAAGAGAAAGAGAGACAGAGAGAGTGGCATATAGGCCTCTGCAAAATGTCCTTATTGCACAACAGCGGAGCCTGCCTGCTTCCCCTGCTTTTCTTTCTGTTGTAACAAAGTTAATTGGCATGAGTCTGAATTGTATGAATATAATTCCTGTCTGATGAATGAAACAGGATGACAGGACAGGAATGTTGAATCACAATAACGTGGTAATTTGGCTTCCTTCCAGACAAGTCCCTTGCACTTACGTCATATCCCATGTTTGTCTGAAATCCTTTAGACTGGTGATGGGTTTGCAGTGACATAAAAACAGCTTTGTGTGACTGAACAATGTAATTTTGATAAACTGTACAAGCGCTGATATCTGCCTCTTGGCTTTGCACTGGCTTGGCAAACCAAGTGGAGAGACAGTCTTGGCTCAGTGCTTGTTTGTTCCAAACACTGGTGGTGCAGTGCTGGTCCAGCACCGATGGTTGACTCGCTTTGTCATCTCCTCATCACGGAATAGTTCTCTGCAGATGTCAGAAAGCAACAGCATCACCTTCCATCGGTGGGAAGGGAGAGAACGATATAGAAAGAGATGCCATTTGTTGGAGAAGAGACATGGGAGGCTGTGCTTTAAAGTATGGAGAGAGACTGGTCATTGCAGCAGTGTCTAGCTTCGTCGGAAGAAATGGACCATTCGTTTTCTGATGAGTCACTCTGATCCATTTCCTCTCTTCACATCTGTTGTTCTTAAACTGTCTTCCTTTTCCCACTCCTCTGTCTTCCTTTATTTTAAATAGCAATTCATGGCTATTACATAAAACTTTGCAGAAGCTATATCAATAAAAGCTGCATTATCTACTCCAAGCTACTGTCTTGTGACAATAGCTTGGAGTAGCTTTCCACAGGCGTCTTAAAAAAATGTAAGGCAGAAAAGGCAGTTTCTAACTCTCACAGACATACACACAGCTTATGTGAGAACTGTGTCACTGGTGTCTCGACTTCCTTATCTCCTCGGATGTCCTGTCACATCTCAACTATATATAGAACACAGTCCTTCCACAGATTCTGCTTGTTGCTTTGGCTCTGACAGACTTTAATACGTGTGCTTCCCTTTTTGTTTGTCTGTCTGTTGTCACCAGTGTGTAGATATTGTGTGTGTTGAATGAGGATGAACAAGATGTGTCACTTTATACTACAACTGTGATCAAACTGTAAGAGGCCAAAGTGTTGTTTAGAGCCTATTGATTTTACTTGGAAGTGTTTCATCAAGGGTTGATGATGGAAAATTGATCACTACCACTACGAAGCACAGAAAACAGAGTTGTCAATTTATTGTTGCAGTCTCACATGCAAACTACTTTAAATGTGTGTTGCATGGTGCAGGACACCTTTCACAGCCAGATAGATGAACATGAATGAGACGATGCAATGTCATGAGCAATGTCATGAAACACTGAGAGCGATTGATGGAGGCGAGTTTGCTTAAAGGTGTATAGGAGCAGTGTCACAATCAAACACCAGCACTGACATCTGCACTATTGCAAATTCATCTAATACCACTGTATTATCTGTTTATAAGGAACCGTATTCATTCTCTTTTAGTTTCAAATCTTGTGCCACGAGGCTCCACCATGGAATCGCATTATGTCACATTAATGGAAAAAGAGGCTGATAGAAATGGCAGGCAGCACAAGCCGTCTCTGTTCACTGCTCCAACACTTGCAGCCCATGTGTTAAATATTGGTTTTAAAAGACACACGAGTACAACCTCCTAAACCTCAGAAATGTTTGTATGGTGTGATTGACTCTCATCATCCTGTGGCGCACGGGGAATTTTTAGCAAAGCTAAGGGAACACACTTTTAATTTCTCTGTTGAAATCTGCTATTATCAACCACAGGTCTTATAGGTCAAGCATGGAACTCAGTCTGCTAGTGCAGTTAAGTGTGGAATAGCTGCCTTCACTTCTGGTAGTTTAACACAGTTTAAAGTTACAAGGACGCAAATTAGGGACACAGACGTGGCTCCACTTGTTGTTGTCTGACTGCTCCTGGCACTGCTTGTTGCCTTCAGTGTTCCGTCTAGGAAAGAGCTGTGGTCTGCAGCCGAGCTGTGCTGGCTGCTGTGTATTCTACTGCAAAGCAGGGTTCAGAGACCCGAGTGGGACTTCCTTTCCCTCTGTGCGTTTTGCGTGATGTCAGTGTACTCTTGCTCCCCTCCCACAATGTCCTTTCACCCACAGGAAAGAGGGACTGTGTGAAGCAGAGAGGAAGGATGGGGGAGGGGAAGGGGTTACACCTTACTAACTCCCAAGTTTCCTAAACCAAGGAAATCTTCTGTTGGCTTAAAAGTTTCTTTTCCATGTCAAAAGATTTCAGGAATAAGTTAATGGGTGCATCCCCTGACTCCATGCTAGCAGTAGTTCATTCATCAGGAATAATGAGTTGGTTTTGCAACTATAGTACAGTATTTTCTGAACTATAAGGCGCACTGGAGTATAAGGCGCACCTTTAATGAATGGCCTATTTCAAAACTTTTTTCATATATAAGGTGCACTGGATTATAAGGCTCACTGTTGGTTTTTTGAGAAAATTAAAGGAAATTATAGTACGGAAAATGCTGTACTCTGCCTTCACTGTGTCCTGTCCTGGGACACAATCAAAAATTGCTGACAATCTGCAGGTCAATAATTAACTTTATATAAGCTCTCAGTCACCGGTGACACATTTTTAGTGTTTGCATATAAACCACTCACACCTTTGTAATTTATTTACGCCCTCTTTGTTGCAGACATTCATTTGCCCAATGTCTGTGATGGTGTTTCACACATCAGTGTGTTTTCTCTGCTCCTTTTGATGTGCAATTAGGGTTTTTTTGCCCCCAGTTGCCTGGCCCACCTACCCAAAGGAGAGACATGCCTGAGATTCTTTGGCACACCCTGAAAATTCCTCACCGTTTTCCTTTCTTTGTCGCCTCTCATCGTTCTGCCCATTGCAACCCACATGAGTGGTAAATGATGCCTTTAGCCATATTTGCTAGCTTTTTTTTTAGACCTTTATAAATGCATATTCACAAACAGGAAGATTAGAAGAGTCATGGCATGCTTTAAACTGTGAATACACAAGTGGTAGCAGAGTAATCTATTCCTGTCTGTCCTTCACACTCCCTATACACGCCTGCTGCAAGGACGACGTACGGCCATGGGAGCAATCGCAAACTTCAGAGCCCTCTGGAGCTGTGTGTGTGTGTGTGTGTGTGTGTGTGTGTGTGTGTGCATGTGTTTGTGTGTGTCTTCCTGTGTTTGTTTGTCTGTACACAGGATTATAGGTTTAAACCACAGTTTATTGTGTATCTGTTATTTCCACATTATTTACATTGTGAGGATTTGCATGTACACACATGGGTCATCATTGTTTTTTCCACTTCCTCTCTTTCTTTTCTATCACTTCCTTTCCTGCTTCCTTCTTGTTATAGTGGACACACACACACACACACACACACACACACAGCTTGTGAATAGATATCCACCAGCTATCTATTAGCTTTGTGGCAGGATGATTTTTTTATTCCATTAACTACAGTATTAAGAATTTGTTAATTGACATTAATGATCTCTCGCTTTTGGTAACTATAGTCTCTATGTGAATGTCTGAACAAATGATGATGCATTACTTAAAAAAAAAATATCATAGAACTATTTTTAAACATAACAGGAGCATATTATGTCAGATTATGAGTAGACTAATCAATAGACTCCTGCATTTGCATTTGAATTTCAAATATATGCGTTATTTATATACTGTATGTTTATATGTTGACATGTATACATGGTCTTCTTTATTAGACTTAAATGCACTGTTTTGAAAGCATGGTTGAGATGCTGCATTGCCTCCTTTCTTCTGACTTTGGCTCTGATCGTGGAACAACGAGCACTTTGGGATCTGAGTAGACAAAGAGGCTCGTAAAAAACAGGGAGTCTGCAATGCAGGCAGGTTTGAAGCCATACGGAGCTCCATATACAATCAGAAGGGCTGGAAAATCAATAGTTATTAATACTCTTAATATGCTCAGTTTTTGTTTTGGTTAGGACTAAGCAGATATATAATGAAAGCAAGTTTAGCCTCTCACAAGTGCATTGGTATAGATTATGTAATAGGGCATATGGAATGGTGGTTTGTGTTTGGAAAGCAGCTTCTCAATGTAATGGAAGTAGTTTGGAGCTGGACCGGTTCTACTTTGCTGCCTGTGAAAATAAAGCAAAGAAGGGGGAAGCTTGCTATTTTACAGATGTCGTACACACTCCAATCCTGACCCAAAAGTTAGGAAAGCACCCAGTGGCGTTATTCATTCTGCACACCTTGCCATGTTGACATGAATCCATCCATTATGTTTTTCTAGCAACTTTCCTCCTGACTGTGACACTTACGCTTTTTTTTTTTTCAGTCTTTTTTGCTAACAGATGGAGTTTCACACGAGTGGAGTGGGGGGGGGGTGAGAATAGGAGGGTTGTAAATCAGGATTGTAGAGAGAAGTGGTAGGTTTTATGAGAGTTTACAGACCTTCTTCACTTTTAATGAGAAAAGACAGCAGTTCTCTTCCACACAAAAGGAGAGAGGGAGGTGTGAGACCTGGAAGATGAATGTGGTGGAGGTTAGGAGACGGAGAGGGAGAGGGGAAGGAAATGGGCAAGAAAATATGATAAAGGAAAGGTAGAAGTCAAGTGGGATTAGCAGAGGAACTGGAATGGAGAGAAATTCTTGACAGGGAAGGGCAGGAAGGAGCGATGAGAGGCCTATCAAGCCGTTGGCAGGCGTCCACTTGCCGTATGAATTTAAAGGCAATCTGCCTCTGCGTTGGTCCACAGTCTGGTAAACCAGCGGTTACACACAGCACACACCAAAAAGAAAAGGAATCAGTGGAAGAGGTGGAGCGTTTGCAGCTGCTCCCTCGTGTTTGCTTCAACTAGACCACCCAGCCAATCAGTAACGATTGCACACGCACACACACACACACACACACACACACACACACACACACACGCAGAAACACAACAGTACACTTTCAGTGATTCGGCCAGTTGGGCCAGAAGTCAAAGGTCACCGTCAAACTGTGACACATTCTAGATCTTATTACCTGAGCCACAGATGTCTGTATGGGTGTTACTCTATATCTTTGTTCTGCCCCCCCCCATTTCTCTGTTTTTATTTTCAACTGTTTTCAAGGGGAGTCGACTCGGAAGCTTCTCCCTCATATTTGTGGTTCATGTCTGCGTTTGTGGATAAGTGTTTGTCTCTAGATATTGTTGGTTGCTACCCTTCCCACAGAGGAGGACCTCTGTAATTACGTCTCGACCCCTTCGTCCACAGTTGTTGGTATCTGAATTGGAACTTGTTTTTGTTGTTTTGACTGTTGTGCAGTGCAGAGGGTTTGCAATGACAGTATGATGAATTATGGTGAGGTTAAAGGTTACAGTATCTTAAGCTTTTAACCAGTTAACCATGTCAGTACCCGAATCCACCTTCAAATATCATAAACTCTCTGTTGGACCAAGTTCCACCATGACATGAAATTTCATCAAAACCTTTCAACATACGTCGACTGGCAAACACACACGTCTAACATGGGTGACCCGATAACCTCCTTTGTAGACACCCATTCATACAAATGCTTTCTCCCACAGGCAAACACAAACACGGTCCCAAGTATGCAGACTTGTTGAAGCAGGATTCAAGTCACTGAGTGCATCTTGTAATTTTAATTCCAGAATGTAACGTCTGTTTTTTTTTTTTTGTTTTTTTTTAAATCTCTGTTGAGTCATTATCAGAATTCTTCCTTTTGTCTTTGGCAGCTTCATCCTCCATCCCTCCTTGTCTCTGTCCTTGGCAGCTTTAAACCTGACGTCTGCAAGTGTGTTTTTGTGATTGCGTCTTCCTCTGTTGCTGTGTGTATATACTGTGGGTGTGTGTATATTCACACACGCACACACACACACACACTGACACACGCACAGATCAATCTGTCTTTTCATAACTTTGTGATTCCTGGAGACTGAAAGTGACCACAGGATTCAAACCAGCTTCTGACATGATAGCTCAGATGTGGCCACGGCCCAAACTATCAGAGAACAGACGACATTACACACAGCCGCTTTGAGGTCATAATTATACGGTCGTTCTTAAGATGGTTTACCTTCTTTTTGAACGCCTAGTGTTGCTGGATGGACCAGCTGTTTGTTATGTCAGAGAACTGCAACACTGCATTCCACTTTATCATCGTCCGTGCACAATGCACTGGGGCTAGCCTTTTATTCTTTTACTTATTTAATGCACATTTTGTTTCAAACAGTCACACAACAATAGTCAGCTTGACAGAGGAAGAACTTGAGATGGTTTTGATGGCGTTTACACTGACAAGAACTGTTTTCTGATTCCACAGCTGGTTTGAATCACCTGATTTTTTTTTTTTTTTTCATGCAAATCACAAACGCCCACCATAAATCCTGCAAATTCATCAGCCTTTATGTCCGCTAGGCTCAAAGAAGAATTGGTTTGTTTTTATGTGTGTGCGATCAGGCTTTTCATTGACTCAAAGAATGAAACAAGGGTTCATATTTCAACATAAGAACGAAGCAAATGGGAATTCTGGTTTCACCGCCAAACTAGGAGCAGGAAACTACAAAAACTAGAGTAATCTGCAGTGAATTCACTCAGTATTCTAATTACTGTAATGAGGAATTAGTGATGGGCAAAAATAAACCAAATCTGAATCCATATTTCCAAATCAACACACTGCCGATGCACTTTCATTGTCTGTGACAGTAATAACATTATTCTATTTATTGCTATTGATGGATTTGCCTGATTACCAAACCCTGTGTGACCATTATGAATAAAAGAATGCTCCTGCAGCCATCAGCATTTCCTCTTGCACCTGATGCTACTGCATGCTGATTCAACTTGTTAATGAGGAAGACTACAGTAATCATTAGTTTAAAACCGTCTCTTTCCTGTTGTCAGTGTCAGTTTCCGTCAATCGTGCCATGTGTTTGTAACCCCCTCAACCAGGGGTAAGTGGACTTTTATGGTCCTTTCTAACTGTGTTTATTATCATACTCTCTAGAGGTGATGTGGTGCAACACAAATCACGACTGTGTTGGTGTGTGTTTGTGTGTGTGTGTGTTTGTGTGATAGTTGTTGGGGCATCACGAGTCTCCTGCGACACGGCAGTCGAGTCAGCGAAGAGTTGATAGACTGTACACCAAAGCAAAAACTATAACCCCAATAATAAAATAAGCCTCACATGTGCACACAAATACATCATGTGTATAAATGTTTAATAAAGTTTTGAATAATTGATAGTTCTTCATTATTTGTCCTGTTGTGTCCTGCAGTCCTCTCCATTCACCCCTCCCTCTGTCTTGCTCTCGTTAATCCTGCTTTTTGTTGGTCTTTCCCTCAGGATGCTGCTGCTTCAGTGAAGCCCTTATAATTGATAAACAAGAGACCCACCGACATTCAGCATGGATCTGCTCCATCCTGGAATTTTCAACAGTCCTTAGCTTTCTGGTAAGTAACAACTTTTTTTGTTGTTGTTGTTGTTTCAAACATAAAAGTAGACTTTTGTGTACCCTCCAATCTTTTAAAAGCAGTTGATCTGTCTTTGTATGTCTCTAGGTGTCTATGAGTCTCTCTCTCTCTTTCTGTCTGTCTCTTTGTCTGTCTGTCTGTTTGTCTAGATGGATGAACACTGAGCAATACTTCACCAGTAGATTCAAATAGTTCATTACTTCCCTTTCTCTGTGAATCACCCAGAATGTGTCCTCTAGTCTATAATTTGAATGTCTACAGTGTTGTCTGCACATTGTCTGGTTTTGTACAGAAACCAGCTCTAGTTTGGTTCCATGTTGATCAGTGTGGTCTGTGAGCAACCCATGAAGCATCTAGTGTTCTTAGTATTCTTTCACTGATACCTCTTGTACTTTTTGCCTCCTTGTGTTGTTCAGATCTGCAGCTGCCTCTTCTGAACCCTGACCTGTGTCTGGAGCAATCTATGACTGACCTCTTGTCAGGTACAACATTTGTGAAACAAGACTTCCATTTTCACTTTCATCATGCTGAGAACTTTCATCCTTGGAGTGCAGTTGCCAGTGTTCTTTTAAATCCACACAGACATGGAAAAGATGGCAGTGGGATCCTATATTTTCTTTATTGTCAACAGTTCTTATAACTAATTACAGTATTTTCTGGACTATAAGGCGCATCTAAAAGCCTTTAATTTTCTCAAAAACCAGCAGTGCGCCTTATAATCCAGTGTGCCTTATATATGAAAACAGTTTTAAAATAGGCCGTTCATTTAAGGTGTGCCTTATAGTCCAGTGTGCCTTATAGTGCAGAAAATACTGTATGTGTTAACCCTTCCCGACCATGCCTGTGGTTTTCATGAAACATGCAGGCTATGTATTTTTTTTATTTTTTTTTGCAAACAGTACTCAAACAGGACTAAGTGTTGTGTATTTCATGTACTATTATCAGGTCAGGTTTCGGTGCATCTGCAAGGATTTACAGCCCCAAAAGCTGTGCGGGAAATATTCTCAAAATAATATTTACACTGATCTTTGGAGTTATTAATTGCCTTTCAATGGTAGGACAAACAAAACCATTAACAAAAAGACACACCGTATTTGTCTGGTATTGCGGCATTTAATCCCAATTCAGTTTATTATTCATGCTATTTAAAGCACACTGGATATTGAACATGCTTGGATAAATTTCTCTTCACCTTTAACCATTTTAAATTTACACAGTTGTTCTGTGAGCAAAAAATGAAACAAGACAGAGTTCAAACCATACTCTTCTATAATGTGCAGATATTTTTGCTTGGCAAGCGTCACATTATTGCTTGGTCTATATAAAATCAGATATTCAACAATGAATATTAAGTGCTGTGTAATTAGTTGCATGATTTTTGTGTATGTTTCCAGCCCAGTTTCTCATCCCATTTGATACCATAGCAATATTTCATTTGTTCTGGGTTGAAGTCAGGTTGTTGTAGAAGTGTTATTGTTTCTAAGCTTACCTTGATGCGCTATTTTGAAAGTGTTTCGTTTGATATTGGTATATTTTTAAATCTCCAATCCTAAATCAAATTGGGCCCACTTACACTTACGCTGTTTATTGCTGCTCAAAGAATATTTCACCTAATTAACAGGCATTAAAGTAAGTTACAATTATAGCATCTAATTCTTTTCATGTCTTCCAGGTGATCCGTCTGTAGCCATGATGATGGCAGTAGATTTGACCAATCACAACGGCCCTGCTCCCTCACCTCCCACCTCACTCAGCCTCTGCTCCTCACACAACCAGCGACTCAGCAGTGACGTCATCAAACAGGGCTCTGCCACACCTCCCAAGTGTCGCAAAAAATACGCATTTACTAGCATCCAGTCAGCCATGGGCCTCGGAGAAGTGGCTCCATCATCACCATCACCATCATCATCACCATCATCACCATCCTCCCCTGCATCACAGTCGCTAACTCCCAGCAATCCCAAACTAGCCAAGAATGGAGTCAATCAGCTTCGTAAAGCAGGTCAGGATCATAACAAAAATACCACCGGCTCTGACCCGACGGACCTGAAATGCAGTTCGGGAATAACAGCAGATGGCATCAACGTCAATACAGCTGAGGAGCACGACAGTCACACTCTCACCAATAATGACCGAGAAGATGACGCCACTAAACAGAATGTCGAACTGCTCCCAGACTCTAACGACGCTGCAGAGACGGAGCAGAAGCCTGAATCAGACGCAGACTCTATCAGTAACATGACTTTGGACCTCAAACAGAACGGTAACACAACAGATCTCGGATTTGACTTCAATAATGAGATGGAGGAGAGTGATGACATCAGCATTCTGTCTGAGAAGGAAATACTATCAAAGATGAAGATCGAAGAAGATGGAGACGAGCTGGTAGTGGAGGAGCAGGAGAACGAGGAGAAAAAGCCTTTACTGCTAATAAAAAGTGAGACTCAGGTGAAGAACAGTAAAGTTTCTCCAGGCACAGAGTTCTTTTCTGACCATTCCCAGCTCTTTAAGTTAGTCAAGGACTCTCCAGTGCCTCCTCCTCCCTCCCCACCCAGACTAACCAGCCCTGAGGACATGCCCCTGCTCTCTGTGGCCTCCTGCTCCTCCTCCTCCTCCTCCTCTTCCCCAGAGACAAAGAAGGACAGACGGACAGGCGCAAAAACTGACTGTGCTTTGAACCGCATCCAGAATCTGAACCCCAGCGATGAAGAGCTGAGTTGGACCACGCTGTCCCAGGAGAGCAACTCCCCAGATGAGACAGGTATACGTTCACAACACACACAGCAAAACGTCTCTTCCAGTAAATCTTAACAGCCACTGTCGTTTTTTGGTTTTTTTTTTTATGAGTGTGTCAACTTTGTTTTCCCATGTGCTGTGTAATGCTTTATGCTGATGACATGTTTCCGTTTATAGTGAATAAATATGTGTGCCGTATGCTGAACTCCAGGCATTCCTGGAACAAGATAACAAACCCTTCCGAAAATATCCCAGAATCCCTTTGAGACCAGAAGTGCCCTGGTAATCCCAATGCGTGGTCACGGGTGGCCTCTTTGTTCTAGACGTGAAACTTTAAGACTTTTTTTTTTTTCTCTACTTTTACTCTTTGTTTTCAATTTTCTTTCTCAGACATTGGAACCATTTTTTATTCTATTGATATCACGTAATCTCAAACAAATACAGACACTGTTTACTTGTAGCTGTACCATGGCTTGGATCATTAGCCTTTTTTGATGAAATATGCAGACTATCTGAGATTATTGTTGCTTTTATTTATTGTTGAATTTGTTTGTGTCATTGCCAAGATGGAAAAACTGTCCATATCCTGATAGTTATAGAGTCTAGTATGTATTATGATTTCCTATAATTTCCTGTTATATATAATGTCAGATCAAGGCCAGACAGAACTCTTTAAACCCAATGTGTTTTTTTCTAATTTGATAGATGCTGCTAGATGTCTTTTCACTCCGCTGCTTCTTTTTTTTAAAATAGAAATTTAATTTGCATCTAACACGATTCGAAAGAGTATCAGCTCTCTTTGCATTTTACTGAGTTTGTGTATGGATTGATCTCCTCTTCAAGGTGTTTGCTTAGTCTATTTTTAGAATTTATAGGATATTTTTTTTAAAGCCTGTCTGAGTAGGAGCGCTGCTCAGATTTAGTAAAGACATTCATCTGTCCTGCTTTATAGAAGATTTTCAGACATGGAGGAACTAACCTTCCTCAAGCATAGGTTTGTTGCCAGTCTTTTAAATTTCCAAGTTTTCATCTCAGAATTGTTTTATCCAGTAGGACGAAGCCCTTTTCCAATACATTCGGAACAAACATATTTGCCAGTTCTAACCTGACACTTTATTTTCCAATAACAAACAAAGAAATAATATTTTTCTGTCTACATTCTATTTTGATTGTATATTTAATCTTTGGCCAGAGGTTAGACCATAATTTGTAGTATTAATAACGTAAAGTAGAGGAACAAAAGTACTAGATTTTGACAGATTCATCACATAAACCCGTCAAATGAACATGTAAATACTTGTGATTGATCTGGAAAATTTGACCAATTATTTTTCCTGAAGTTTTACTGAATTTATTCTAACCTATAACTATTCTAACTATAATCAAGCAGACATCCCATGAGGTTTAACTACAAATTTCCGCTTTCCATCTGGAAGTTTAGAAATAGCTGAAGTTGTGTTTACAGATTGAAGGCAGCAGAATGTTAACTATTTGATTTGATTCAGAATTTGGTTTTCAAAATAATAAAATGGTTTTATTATTTGCTTTTTTATAAAAACTGTTTTGACCGTTTATCCAGTTTTATGCTTCACGTCTTCTTTAGGGCACTAAGGACGTCAGTGAATGGTTACTTTGAGGAAAAGAAAAGTAGGGTTTTGTATTCAGTCCACTGAGAAGTTATTCGGGCTCAAAACCAATTTTGACAGTATTGAATCAAGAGAAGAGCATTTAGGTCTAATTTTTAACAACTGATGTATTGATAAATATTTTTTAACCCATAAATTCATTGGGAAGACTAAAAACATGACATCCACGCCACTCTCACACAGTCAAAACTACTAACCACAGTTCTTGGTAAACTTTGGAAGCCCTTTATTCACTTTGCCATCATTATGCACAAATATTGATCTTTCATTAAGTGAACCTTTAAAACTGTCTGACTAGTGCATTTTTGTTAAATATATGGAACTCATCCCTCACCTCTGAAGCAGTAGCCTTGACCTCTGACCTGAGCTGGGTTGTAAACCCTACCCTCAGCCTGAGAGGGACGCAGCGCTCTGAGCTGTTGATCATCTGTGTATTTCATCTCATTGTGACTAGCAGCAGCTCATCATGCTAAGAATATAGAATAGAATAATATAGAATAATGTGTCATTTTGTCTTGTCTTGGTCCAAAATGGCAGTCCAAAGTGATGAACTCCTCTTGAGATAGCCTTAAATATGGTGTTGATCAATGTGTCCATGTGTGGGACAAGAATCAATATGACTGATCAGTGTTTGTGTCTGTAGTGCAGACATATGGTCCTCTGAGGGTTTGCTTATGCGTCAATAATCAGCATGCATGCATCACTCTTGTTGTATTTACTGATATCTGACGTGGTTGATCCGCGTTGATCCGTGGGCCTTTTTTGTAGATCTCACTCGCTCATATTGGCAAATCCATGTTGTTTTCCCAGGTGTGTGTCTGATTTCTCTGTGGATTTGGGGGGTTTGGAGGGATAGTATGAAGCAGCTTTCACACACAGGAATCAAAACACACACTCACACACATATGCTGAGTCAAGGGAGAGGTCTTTAAAATTGGTTCTTTGCATTCTCACACAGCAGCATGCTTTGTAGCACATTGAGCTGAATGTGGAGATACTGGATGTAGTACATCAGCATGGAAATTTATTGTTGATTTTATTTTCTATTTTTTTGCTCTTCTGCTTCCACTTTTCCACCTCATTGGAAACTATATATATATACTGTATGTATATATATATATATATATTTATTTATGTGTTTATATATGTGTACCTCTGTATATATATCGTATACAGTATTTTCCGCACTATAAGGTGCACCTAAAAGCTGTTAATATTTCAATTTCATTATAATATAAATGTTATATTTTTTAATAATAATCTAATTTTTTATAAAAAATATTTTTTTATAATCAATCTATCTAATCCAATGTGCTTTATATATGAAAAAAGTTTTAAAATAGACCAGTCATTGAAGGATAGTTCTCAGATACATTTTATAATCCAGTGCGCTTTATGTATGAATTTATTTTTTTTAAGGTGCACCTTATAATCCAGTGCACTTTATAGTGCGGGAAATATTGTATTTATGTGCTTCAATATATATTTTCTATTTTAGGTCAGACAGGTTATGGTCAGGCTTGCCTGAATTTCTGACATTGTCAACGCTCCAGATAGAGACAGGAGGGAAAAACTACCATCATACCTCAGATGGTGGCGTTACCCAGCATCCATCACACTTAATGTTCTTGCTCGTACCTCTCCATTCATCTTTCCCCCTCCTTTTTTCAGCATTTCATTTCATGCAGCGTGTTCTCGCCGCAGCTGGTGCCTCAATGAGTCCTCCTCTCCCTCTCCCTCTCTCCCTCTCTCTCTCTCTCTCCTTTTCTTCTCACCCTCTCTTGCCTCACTCTCTTTCCCTTTTAATCTCTGTGGTTCCACCAGCAGTGGCTTTTTGGTGTGTGTGTGTGAAAAGCAGCTAGCTCACTATGATGCTGGGGAAAGACTACATGCTGGCCATTGTGATTGTCAATTACGAGGGTAGGTGCATCTGTCAGAGTTAGCCGTAAACTACCCAGTGGGATTAGAGTGTGAACGCTATCGAAGTGTGTGTGTGTGTGTGTGTGTGTGTGTGTGTGTGTGTGTGTGTGTGTGTGTGTCTGTCTGTGACTGTGAGCATAAGCAAAGGACTATGAGAGTGTGTTCTTGTGCACGAGATGAAGTTTGTCACTGTGATGATGCTGTACTTGCAAAACCTGCAATGGCAATGTGTGGTTTGTGCATACCATGTGTGTGCATGTGTGTGTGTGTGTGTGTGTATCATTTTTTCATGGTGTGTGTGGAGTTGTTGGCCACAGATAACGTGTGTGTGTGTGTATGTTTTTATGCTGTCGCTGCTCTCCCCTCCCCCTCAGCCTCTGCTTGGCACAGAGCTGCACACTAACGGAGGCTATCATAGGCTAATTGCTACGTAGCTCTGCTTTGGCATCCTCTCTTGAGCTGCATTGCTGCACACCAGGTCGTAGCCTAAATGTTAGCATGCTTCATCTCCATGCTCACCACAGTGAATGCTGAGGGTGATGCAAAAAAACAACAACTTTGGGACGTGCTACACGCTCAAACCCCCTTCTCTCTCCCTCTCTTGTGTGTTTTGTTTCTTTAATCAAAATTCTGTTGATCTCATACCGGTATCATTTCTCCTGGTTCGCATCAGAAACAGTCAGGTTATCTTCATTGTCATTTTATTAGCTCTGACCTGTTTTTTTCTTTTCTGGTGAAAGACTACAACTCCCTGGAGGCATTGCTTCCCATGTTTCTGCTCTAAAGTAGTTTGAAGCCCCAGGAGATGTCTGCTCACGTAAAAGCATATATAGAAGACTCAATCTAATAAAATTACTTACCACTATGACTGTGTGTGTGTGTGTGTGTGTGTGTGTGTGTGTGTGTGTGTGTATGTGTGTGTGTGTGTGTGTGTGTGTGTGTGTCTGAATTCCATTACATTCGGGACTGACCCAGTCACGATGACATATGGCCTGCTGTCGTGGCCACAGGCCCGTGGGCTATGCTTCATCAGCATTCCCTGCACTTCAAGAACTGTGCACGCTAACACAGAAGTACACACGACTACTACACAAAAAATACACACAGTACCCTCTGACCAGTCTCTAAAAACTTGCATCACCATAATGACTTGCTATACCACCTCATACTCTTTTTTTTTTATTTTTCATATTTTATATTTTCTACCAGCTTCATGTCCACAAAAATGCCATTACTAGTTCTATACTTTTGTGTGTGTGTGTGTGTGTGTGTGTGTGTGTGTGTGTGTGTGTGTGTGTGTGTGTGTGTGTGTGTGGTGTGAGACTCATATAAGCTCCCTGATTCCATCTAAACGGAGGATTTGTGTGTTTATTTTCAAACTAACTGCTGCATTTCCTCCACTTGTATCAGCACTGCCCAATAAATGATGTTAACAACCATCTGCTCTATGTAACGACTGCACCTTCTGTTGGGAAAGCACACTGTTGTATGAATGTATAAGAGCAGAGTTAGTACAAATATATTTGTAAAACCACAGCTGTAAAAGTTGATGTAGGTCTTCCGCAAATAACATCACTTGTAAACATAAACCTGGTTAAAGCCAGTCATCATTTGTCGGTGGGAAAACACATGTATAGCTTAGTAAAAGTAATTAAATTTAGAAAGGGGCAGTAATACTTTAGCTTTTCTAATCTTTTGTAAGTGAGACGGCTTACTCAGAAAGTTAAGAAAAGATTTTGGTAATGTTTTTGCAAAGGTAGGATGTAGCCTGAGTAACAATCTGTTAGATTCACGGCATCATTTGGATCTAGGATTTTTGTGAAATATGTAATTCATTTATAGAGCTCACAGAAAATTTGCTACAGACTTAAAACTACAATGAAAATGTAGTTGAAACATTGCTGAGTCAGTGTTTTACAAGTCTTCAATAGCTCCAGAGCCAAACCCAGAAGAGTGAAATGTTGTTCTAATCAGATAACAGTGAACAAATACTGAGACCAGTGTGTGACTGTGATTTCACCGTCAAAGATTCATGACATGTGGGCCAAACTTTTCCTTTTCGTTCACCCACTCTGTGCCGTTTGTCTTCTATTGTGTGGGGGCCCCGTTGGACATAAGCAGAAGGTTTGAGGCTTTGTTCAGTTGTTGCCTGTGGAAAGACGCAGCTGTTGAACGACAGCTGCAGCAGATGCTGGTAATCCCAGTCAGTGTTTCATTTAGTTCAGTCTGACGTGTCTAAATGAAGAAACGTGATTTTGCGCCCCAGCCACAGGAGTGGACAGTTATTTTCTGCACTATAAGACGCACTGGATTATAAGGCGCACTGCCGTTTTTTGAGAAAATTAAAGGCTTTTAGCTGCGCCTTATAGTGCAGAAAATACTGTACTTAAAAATATTTGTCGAGAAAAATTTGCAAGCAGACTGTCAGCTGCATGGATCTTTCCTTGTTGTTATTAATACATCTTCCGTATGTACGCTGTGTGTTTATCGACCAGATATCTGGAGTGAGCAGTCGTTTCAGACCGATCCTGATCTGCCTCCAGGATGGAAGAAGATCACGGATATGGCCGGTATCTACTACTGGCATATTCCTACAGGAGCCACCCAGTGGGAGAGGCCAGCCGCTCGTCCAGCCGCCCCTGGACAGACGGAGCCCCAGCCCCAGGGGGACCGGATGTCTTCTGCACCCCGTAAACACTCTCTGGGCTCACTCAGCCCATCACCCACGCCTGACCATGAGGTGAGGGGCCGAACTGAAACCGACCCAGACTCATTTCATCTGTCGGTTCACCTTGGCCACATCTGAAACTGTTCTAATAAACAGCGACGGTTTGAATGATGGTAGTCGTGTTGGCAGCGGTCAGGGTCAGTAAAGTCTGAAAATCCATCGACGACGTGAAGAGATGATGAGGAATATTCACTCGCTTCCCCGTTCGATATCAACACAAACACATACATCACAGTGACAAACAGGCACGTTGAATTTTTACACAAGGAAGTAAATAACAATGCAGAACATGTGCAGGGTACAAAAAACTTTATGTTGCTTTAAGTTGAATTTACAAAAAGACACCAATGATTAATTTGTTTTATAAATTTGCTTATAAAAAAGACATAAATTGAGTTTATTCTGAATCTCTCAATAATTATAAAAATTGTCACTTTTTTAGGAGATACCGCTGTTGCTATTTCAATTGTAAAATTTGCAGAAAAGTGATCTTGTTCCTAAACATCTAAAGATTATTTCGACATGGAAGTGAACCCAGATACATAAAATAAATCACTTTAAACATGTCTAATACAGTTTGCTTGTGTTTACCTCTTATTTTTGTTTCACATTCAGCATTAGTAGAGTAGGTGTTGCTTCATACACACTTCTAAAATAATGTGGTCAAATGTGGCCACAACCATCTCTGCATGTAGTCTGTGGTCAGAACTTTGTGTGTGTGTGTGTGTGTGTGTGTGTGTGTGTGTGTGTGTGTGTGTGTGTGTGTGTGTGTGTGTGTGTGTGTGTGTGTGTGTGTGTGTGTGTGTGTGAGAGAGAGAGAGAGAGAGAGAGTTTTTCTACTAAGAGTTGAATGTCCTTGATCTGTGAGGCACATTTCTATTTTGGAAAGAGCAATCCATCATAGATTATATTTATTTTTGCAATTATAAATAATTTAATGTTCAACTTGAAATTGAACTGAAATAGTTTTTTTTTATTCCTAGGTAAGCTTCCTGTATGTTTTATTCCCTCGGAAAACATCTCCCACATTATGCTGCTGCTCGTACAGATATAAAAAAACAACAACAACTGAATGCTGGTTTAAATAATGGGACTTTGTGTTTGTTTGTTTGTTTGTTTGTGTGTTGTTGTGTTTGTGTAGTCGTGTCAGGCGGAGATCTTTTACAGGACATCCACTCATTCGGGCAGCACCACCTCTGACAGCTCGGTGGAGCCTCTCTCCAGCCACGAACCCTCTCTCACCACGTGTGGATTCGTCAACAGCTGCTACTTTGTACGTTCAGTGAAAGTCACTTTTGTTTCATCGTACTTCATGATGCATGTGTGATCATTTTAAGAGAGGACAGTGTTTTTTGTGATGCGTGGAGTGTTGGCAGAAATAATGCAACGAAACAGTGGTACTATGGAGGAAATGTACATAATCCAGACTAGAATACAAGAGTGCTGAGTCGATCAGTTAGTCAATCACATAGAATGACCGAGCGATACTGAGAGGAGAAAGGAGATTGATATAGAGAGCTGTGTAGATAAAATATTGAGCCTTTCAGAATGGATTGACATTGACTGATGGACGTCCACATGTAGACTGACTGACTTTGGACACATATTTAGTGACACCTACCTGTATGAGCCATTCACTGATAGAGAACGTTCCAGTAACACATCCACTCCTCACTATAGAGACTTTGTCCCCGTTGTCTTTCCCTCCTAGCCTCGTTCCACATCTCTACAGGGGATGCCAGAGCAAGAGTGTCGCTCTCAACACCACGAAGACGAGGACAAGGTAGGACGATGCTCTCCTGTGTCTCCTCTTTCTCTTCTTCCTCTCTTTCTTTCTAGGAATGTGTGTATAAGTGTTAGTGTATAAGAAAAGCATCTGGGTTTGTCTGTTCACTTACAGTTCAGTCAGTACAGTGTTTTCCGCACTATAAGGCGCACCAAAAAGCCTTTAATTTTCTCAAAAAACCGACCGTGCGCCTTATAGTCCAGTGCGCTTTATAGTGCGGAAAATACTGTTAGGTGTGTAGATAGCGGTTCTTTTGTTTCAGCATGTAAGTCAGGTTATAGTCCCCCTGAGACAAACACAATAAAGGACTTTATACGTTCAGCATTATTTTCTTCATAAACAAGAAATGATGTCATGATCCACTTCAATGGGATTATTTTCTCCTTAACCATGATATTTGATCTGGGTTGCTTACAGTATTTTCCACACTATAAGACACACTGGATTATAAGGCACACCATCAATGAACGGCCTTTTTTTAAAAAAAAATTCATACATAAGGCGCCCTGGATAGTAAATCGCATCTGAGAACTCATCTTCAATGAATTGTCTATTTTCATACATAACGAACATTGGATTAGAAGAAATTGAGAGAATTATAAGGCTTTTAGGTGCGCTTTATAGTGCGGGAAATACTGTAAATGTTCACTCTTAATTATTTTTTGTTTGGAGCAAAAAAATCAGCGTCACCAAATTCTGTATAAACCATTTTAAGTTCAGTGGTTCTACATTTTCACATTTTGATATTTCAACAGCTACATTCCATTGGTTTCCATAGAATGTATTTGTTTGGTCATTTAATCCAGAGCATATCTTGTAAAACTATTGTTTTAACAGCCTTTATGCATACATTTGCCACAATGAGCAGTTCTTTCTTTTAATATTTATTCCATTTTAAATACAAACATCATTTTAAAATGGAATTTCGTCATCTTCATCATTGTACTCTGTGTCTATATTACTTATATTGTACTAAACTATTTGGAGTAGAATGTTCACTAGGAGCAAGAAACATTTGTGAAAACATTTAAAATTCTTGATTAACAGCTTTCCATTGAGAAACATGTTGCAGTGTTGCTCCTTATTTCAACAAGCACTCAGGTTGCAGTGAGCTAGGTAGCTAACAGCATTGTTCTTTTCTTTCTTTGCCCCTCCAAACACTATGTGTGTTTTTTAACATTTGATGTAGAAGCAGGTGTGGAGTGATTTTGGCGGAAAGATTGATAGTGAAGTGTGGAAGGCAAGTATAATGCATTCAGCGTCCACGCGTCATGTTCGGTCTATCCTTACCCACTGTTCAAGCATTTTTTTGCATTATGTTGCCTTAAATTTCACTGCCTAGGAACAAAGCATGTTTGGCTGATGCTTGAATATAAACGTAACTGCACCAACAGCAGCATCTTGACCCGACTCATTGTACGACATCCATTATCTGGCAGCAGCCACACACACTACACACACCGTTCCTTGTTTTTCCTTACTACTGGCAAAGATCTGAATTTGTTTCCACACACAAAGAGTGTGTACATATACGTGTTAACTTTCTCTCCCTTGTTTCGGCATGCCCCATGATGCATAACACTAGAGTCATTTCTCCATTCCTCCTACACTTGGATGCATGCTGGCATAAAATATGTCTTACATTTGGTTTTCTGCTAGGTCTGCAGCCTTTTAGCCCTGCTCCCACATGCCCTGCAACATTCTTTAATGTTATTTCATTTATATACATCTGTGTTCTGTTGGAAAATGAACTCAAAGACTTTTTTTTGGATGAATAAGTTGTCTGTGTTGGCTTTACACAGACATGTTGTAGATTTATGGAAGAGCTGAACATATCGGTTTATGAAAACCACCTGCAGAACTCTATTCTTGACCAGAGTTAAAGCTAATTTAATTTAATATCATCATAATATCATCAAAAATTTTTAAAAAATAAATAGTTTTTAATTTTTTTTCATTTTAATTTTAATTTTAAAAATTTATTTAAGTTAATTAATTAATTTAATTTAAAATTTTAATTTTAATTTAAAAATTAAATTTTTTACATTTTTTTAAAAAGTTTTTTTTAGCTCACTTTTAGCAACATAAAGTGCCTTAAAACAAGATTATATTCTTGGAGATGACAATACCAGACAGTTTGAGCTGTGGGATCAGTTTTACCGGTTATCTTAACTGGTTAAGCGTACAGGTCATGTGTGAAAGGGGCTATAAGTACGGCTGCGTCGGGGGCCAAAGCTGTGAAGTTTAGTTGACGTCTTTTTGTGCACTCTTATGACATCACCTGTTTACACCAGGACCTTCAAGCAGCCACAGTGAACCCTGACCCCAGTCTGAAGGAGTTTGAGGGTGCTACACTGCGTTACGCATCACTTAAGCTAAGGTGAAATACCAGACACACACACACACAAGCAAACACAAAAATCTAAGTACTTTTTGCCCCCCGCCCTCGCGTACTTTGCCTAATCTTGCTTTCAATCATCATTTGAGTTAAATTGTGTCAGACAAAGCAGGAAGTCAGTTCTTCTACCCAGGAAATGCCTCTGGGCTCCCTATTAGTTTAATGGTTGCCTGTTACCTTCACACACAGGACATGAACCGTGTTAGCAAAGCAGCAGCTAATGACCACAATGCTGATAAAGGCTCACAGCTGATCGTACACAATATCCTGCTTTTTTTTTTTTCCCAGGAACCGTCCAGCAGTGGAAGAAGAGGAGCCCAGCAATGTCAAGAACGACCCAGAATCAAAGGCAAGGAGCATTTTATGAACTTATCTTAATCATGGTCTACTTTCTTCCGTTACTACTGCTATTAAATGTCAGCGAGTGCACATTTTTACATATGTAAATTGTATTCACAGTTCATTTAAAGTGTGTTTTTGTGTTCTACTAGCGTCGTTTTGAGTGTATTAAACCTCTTTTTGTTGCTGTTATGCATATGTGACTATTAGATTGCAGAGGTACTTCTGTACCTGCTTGATTTCGAACCAATCCTGCCCCCAAGTGGTGAAACTTGGAACTAGACATAAATTCCCACCATTAATAGATTACAGTACATAAGTCTGTTCGATATTCAAAGCTCAGCTTCACTTGAGACACTTAAACTTTTAATGATGTGTCAATAAAACATATTATTCAGGAGAATGGGCATGAGCTGATACTACCACCAGCAAATGTCATCGCAAGGTATAAATTAATTTATAATCACACTAATTAAACAAAAGAGCTAATTAAATATTTATCTGATCTGACATAAAGTTATTCTGTCTCAAACTAGAGCAGA
>CM023612.1:24358917-24418489 GCA_013358685.1 Antennarius maculatus
TTGTTCACTCACAGTTTAAAATGTGTTCTTATGAGATCCTTTTTAATGCATGCGGTGCTTCTCCCCCAGCAGAGTTTCCCACACCCAAGACGGAGCTGGTGCAGAAGTTTCAGGTGCTCTACCTGGGAATGTTACCTGTGGCCAGACCAATAGGTGAGTTTGACACCATTTGTAATGATCCACCTGTATTACCTGTACGTTTATTTGTTTTTTCAACGTCCTGTGCTGCAGGTATGGACATACTGAACGGCGCCATCGATAGTTTAATCGGTTCTTCCAACAAAGAGGACTGGACACCAGTTGCACTCAATGTGGCAGATGCAACTGTCACCATCAGCAAAGACAAGGTCAGACACACAACTACCCCAACTATTACCCCGATCCCCAACAATATGATAAACAATCTCAATGCAAAAAGATAAATCATGGGCGGAAAAATCTGTAAGTTTGTTAATTATTTTGATATTGTATTTTTTTTTTGACAAAAAGCTCATTGGATGACATAAAAAGATAAAACTTTTGAGTGTTTTGTTTATTATTGCACATTACTTTAATTGTTTTTATCTGATTTTATTTCAGATTTTAACTTATTTTAAGTTATTTTATTGGATTCTTATTTGATATTTTATTTAACTGCATTTTTTTCATGGTTTTATGGCGCGTCTGTTGTGTTTTTATCAAGTGACTGTGCAGCACTGTGGAAACCTTGTGTTTATTTAAATTGCGCCATATAAATAAAGTGGATTGTATTGGATTTCATCTTTAAAATAAGAAATTGATCTAATCTCCACCGTACGTATAGAAGTCGATTTATAAGTGATGTATTTTCATTCCTGTTTAAATAGTTTAATCCTAAAAAATCTCTTACACCATTTGCTGAATTTGTGAGCAGGATGAAGCGGAAGTGCTGGTGGAGTGCCGTGTTCGCTTCCTGTCTTTCATGGGCGTGGGCCGTGACGTGCACACGTTTGCCTTCGTCATGGATGCTGGCAGCCATCGTTTCGACTGTCACGTGTTTTGGTGTGAGCCCAACGCGGGGAACGTGTCTGAAGCCGTGCAGGCGGCGTGTATGGTGAGTCGCTCAGAGACAAAACACACCAACTGAAAAGTTCAGATACTCCAGTCACCAGAAGGTTTGTTAAGTAATATATGAATCTGAAATTGTTTGTTAAATTGAGGAAAGTGCAGAGTGTAATAGTAATATAATGGATTCAAGCTGGAATTAATGACAAACTATCCTTTAGGAAAAACTTTTAAAAGTTTTTAACATAAATTCTGAGACTTAAAAGCACTTTTTTCATCAGAAGACGATCAAACTTCTGTCTTTACAGAAAAACCTTAAAGCTGAAAGTTCCAAGATTCAAAAGAATAACCTCATAGCAAAAAAAAAAAAAATGTTTTATTAATTAAGACCCGCTGATCTTCAGGGGTAAAAAGTTTCCTTATTTCTAAAATGTCACGTGCTGAAGCATGAAAATTCAAAGGATCTGAAATGAACAATCATTTCAGATTCTCTCTTAAAAGTCACCATGTTTTAATTTTATTCTTGTTTTTAGATTGTTTTACACATCGATTATTCAATGAGGACACATGAAACTGTATTTTTATCTTATCGTTATGATCTTCAGTATCCTAACCCAGAGTGTCCTCTGTGGTGGTTCTCTCATCTATGTCGTGTGTGTGTGTGTGTGTGTGTGTGTGTGTGTGTGTGTGTGTGTGTGTGTGTGTGTGTGTGTGTGTGCGTGTGTGTGTCACAAGATTAGTTGACTGCTGGGTGTTACTATTGATCACACATCCGAACTTTAGATATATATCCACATGTAAGCACACACACACACACACACGCTATGAATGGCGACCATAACTATGATTCACAGCGACTAGAATCATCAATCACTGCGATCGATCCCAGCTCGCCGCCTCTACCAGCCCAGCTGTGTGTGTGTGTGTGTGTGTGTGTGTGTGTGTGTGTGTGTGTGTGTGTGTCAGCAGCTGTAACTCTGTGTTCCTGTCCTCTCTTCCAGCTGAGGTATCACAAGTGTTTGGTGGCCAGACCCCTCTCCCAGAAGGCCTGCGGCTCGTCGCCCCCCGGCGACTCGGTGTCCCGTCGGGTGTCCACCAGCGTGAAGAGGGGCGTCCTGTCACTCATAGACACCCTCAAACACAAGAGACCCGTCACTGAGTTGCCGCAGTAACCGTTGCTGAGCATCACTTACGATCTCTGACCCTGGTAGCCATGGAAACGCATCAAAGTCCTGGGATTTTGGAGAAAAAAACACCCGATCGTCTCCCTTCAACTTCTCTAGTGTAAAATTGGAATTTCACGCCAGAGTTTATCGGCTCCTGAGCAGCAACTCGAATCGGTTTCATTAAAGTAACTGAGCAAATAGAGACTGATCCCACAGACGCAGAGAAACCCCCTTCATAAAGGTGAATTTGCCCCCCCCCAGAGGGGAAGTAAAGAGCAGAGACCAGAGTGTGCCCCAAGCCGCGTCTCTTTGTGCTTTAAGTGTCTTTGTGTTTGTGCTTGCATGACCTCACACACCTGGAAAACAACACCTTGTCATCCAACTGGTCGTCCTGTTCGTCTGTAGTGACCCCCGCCCTTTCTCTTACCCCCCCCCCCCCCCAGTAGACTAGAACATGGTGTAAATGGAAGGAAAGAGACATCACAATTATCAGCGTCACGAGTGAAAAGAAGGAAGCTGCTACTGACTGAAGAACCCGTCAGACCCACTCTGATGCGTTCAAGTACACCTGCATGAACTTTTGTATAAAGTGAACCACAGTATCGACACCCCGCTGCTGCTTTCAGAGACTGAAGAAGAGAGAGATTCAAAGCCACGTCGGTTTTTTTCTTTATTCTAATAATGATTTTTTTTTTTCTTTCTTTCTCCTCAACTGTACAAGAATAAAAACCTGAAGGGTCTAAACGAGTGGTGACACTTCACCCGAAGCGCATATATATATATATATATATATATATATATATATATATATACTATATATACACACACCACACACACACACACACACACACACAAACACACACACACACACTTCCACTTTACTTGTCATCTTTTTTATTTTTTTTATGATTTTGAAAAAAAAAAGACACATCATAGCCATAATGGAGGATAAAATAGTGGGATGGAAGGAGTACCCCCCCCCTCTCTCTCCGCTGCTGCTTTTGAACGTTGGAGGAAACTAAGACTGATGATTGGCTTAGACCCCGCCTTCATATCAGTCTCCAGAGACTTCATGTCCACCGATACGAGAGGATCGGCAACGGTAGAAAACGTTTGGCGAGTGTCTTTTTTCTATGTTTTTCTTGTGTCAACGAGTTTGTCCACAAGCTGAGGAGAGACTTGGTTTCTCCTCCTGTCTCGACTGTTTTTGAAGAGGAACACCAGCAGAGAGACTTTTCCTTCCAGGATTCTGTTCACCTGAACACTCCTTCTGTTTTTTCTCATTGCCTGCTTCTTTACGACTTCATCAGCGCTACAAGATCACTTCTTTGCTGTTTCCTTGCGTCTTTTTTATTTCCCGCACAGATCTCATTTCTGCGCTGTTCGCTCCTTACCGCACGTCTGATTGGCTTGAAAATACGCTAACAACTCCAGAAGTACCAGAGTGAACCATCCAGGGATGGTTCTCAGGATTTGAGAGCCATCCCTGGATGTGCCCGGGCTGTCAAATTCAGATTACACTATTTTCCACACTATAAGGTGCACTGGACTATAATCCCACTGGATTATAAGGCGCACCGTCGGTTTTTGAGAAAATTAAAAGCTTTAAGGTGCGCCTTCTAGTGCGAAAAAATACCGTAATTTTAATTGTAGCAGCTCTGAACTGTTCATCAGCTTTATTGGTTGGTCAAAATGTTGATTTGTCCTCTTCCTGAAAACATTTACTGCTTGAAAATATCAATCAATTCAGACTCTCAGTTGTCCGAACATGTCAGCAAAATAACCAAACTGGGTTGTGTTGGAATTTTTTTTTTTTTTTTTTTACTTTATAATACCAGGGCTAACTAGCTCTGCTTCAAATGAACAGGAAGTTTAATTTAGCTTTAGCTTATGTATGTAACAATCTGTTTTTAAAATGGCAGTAGAAATCCCAAACAAGGACAACGTCTTCAACATATCCTCGAGCAATTGTTAGATTAATGAGCTGAACAGATTTAATTTGAATGCCTAAATTGGTCACTGGTTTAAAATGAGAAGCCGCTATCATTAACTTCTATTTGGAATCGGTGAGTTACTTCATTAAAATTGCTGTGCATTTCCAATGGTGACTCCTCCACAAATTAATAGCTTTACGGATGTGGGGGGCAGGGGGTAGGAATGACTTGGAGAACAATTGTTAGCATCATCTTTAGCTTCATCTGGCTTGTTTCCATCGTTCTACACAGGTTGAATGGAATTCTGATTGTGATGAGGAAATGAAGCTGTATCACCTCTTTAGTCACAAATGTGAATGAAACGACAAAAACGTGCGTGTACATAACATCTATTAGATTCTTTTGGCATTAATCATTGTTATAAGCTACGTTATCATTTTGAATGTCTGTAGTTTTCTATTATTGTCTTGTATGAAATGCCTCTTTCTTTCTTTTTTTTTTTCTTTGAAAACTCACCAAAAATGGCCAAAGTGTAAAGTAATGATAAACATCATTGTAGATAAGAAAAAAGAAAAATGAGGGCAAATAATGAAAGAGCTGAAGATTTCACAGTTGTCAATTTAATTCATACTGAATTTGACTGAGTAATTAAACTATGCATTCTTTTGCTCTTGATAAATGGAAAGTTGTAAAAGCCTCGCATGCCCATGGACGATTGAAAGAGCGACTGTATGTACTGAACAGAAATAGTTCTTATTTTATTTATTCTATTTTATAAGAAGTATATACTGATTTTATTAGTTGGAGCAAGTAAACACTCTTTTCTCTGTCGTTGTTGTCTCAAGTCTCCGGTAAAAAATCACAAGGCTTACAAAACGAGCTCAGCTTTGCAGATAAATGAATAAATGTGTTCACCTTGTGCCGTGCACCTGGAGCTGGGATGAAGAGGAGGATGAAGAGGGGGATGGTTGGTAAACGGCTGGTGGACTCCTTGTGTTTATGTGCAACACTCACACACATATATAACAACTTCCCACAGATGAATGTGTTGTCTTCCGTTTGCTGCTCACTGATTTGTACACTATCAATGTAATCAATTGTGAGATTAAACAGTATCAATAAAAGTCTGGCTGTTCTGTGTATGTGTGCATTAAGACAGCATCTACTTTTTGTAAGTCAACACCAGTGGACCGTTGAATAAATAAAGCTATTTAACATAATATTATAAGGATATACAGTCTGTCACACTTAACACGAGTGTAGATATCCAAAACTTCAGTTAAATTAAATTCTAAATGCATCTTTACCTCTTTTGACTGAAGAAAATGAAAGTTCTTGCAACATTCTTACGCTGGGACAATGTAATTTTGTTTTAACTTGGGCAATTTTTGAGTAAAATTCATACTTTCATTAAAAAAAATTTTTTTATTCCTGCTTGGATACAATTGTTTTTCAATTTTTCATTTTGTATGTTTGAACCAAAAAAAAATCAGATCACCACTTGTTTCTGTTTGGTTTTTATTTGATATCTGTCTTTGAAATGAAAATCTATCATAGAACTGGAAATGAACAAATGAGAAAATAACAAATATTTATGTTTTGGAATTTCTATAATTAAATTTTATTACTTGTAAATATTACTGTATTATAATTTAAAAAAATTATATATATATATATATATATTAGTGTTGTCAGGCTATTAAAATTTATATATATATATATATATATATATATATATATATATTTTTTTTTTTTTTTTTTTTTTTTAATTACTTGTGAGTTCTTTTCTTCGGGATTGTGTTGACTGTAGTTTTAAAACATGCCAAAAATGTCATTTAACACCTCAACGAGCACCGTTCTATAATCCAGGTGGAGAAACTGATGAGGAAGATGATGCAGATGTTTGGAGCAGCTGAATGTCAGGAGCCTGGGAATGATGCCTGGGGGGAGAACTGGTGCTGGTGCGCTGGGAGGGAATGGGTGGTAGAACAACATCTGCAGGCTTTGACGAGTCCTTTTTCACCACCTCTGTCTTCAGCTGGGTCATTTTCCCTTTGGTTTTAATAAGCAGACTTTGTGGTTTAGTCGCTCCTTTCTGTTTCTCTGCTCCTGCATGGGGGGTCGGTGGAGGGGGGCGAGCCGGAGAATTGATGCCAGTGACAGTCTGCTGTGATTTAACGGTGGGACTGTCGCTTATCTTGTGTGCGAGGGCTGCGATTGGAGACAAGTGGCTGGACGGTTTCATGGAGGACATTAAGGTCAGCGTGAGACGAGGGATTCTCCTCGGTTTACTTTTCGTCGTATGCCTGTCGTGATTGAACTGGGTGAGTCTTCTCTTTTTGGGTTCCTTCTTGTCTTTAGAGCGATGCTTAGTCCTGTTCGTTTGTTTCGATTGTCGTTTCACCTTTCGCTTAAGACCTTTCCTCTTCTTCGCTTCTTTTTCCCCTTCATCTTTCTCCCCACTTCTCTTCTCTTCACACTCTGAAGGTGAGACCGGACCTTCTCCGTCCTCGTCCTTCTCCTGGTTGGAGGTGGATGAATTATGGCTGCCGGCTGAAGCCACGCGATCCTTCCTGCTTTTCCCCTTTTTACCAGCTTTTGTTTGTTCAGGAAATAACCCCCCCAGAAGGCCCTTCGCCGCCGCCCTCGCCAACACATCTTGGACTGTTTCTACCTTAGTGGGATCTGCCTGAATAATAAAAAAATTTAAATAAAAAAGAAAAAGCAAGGCCAGTTTAAGATTTGTGAAGAAACAACGCATTAAATCCACCGGCCTCATGGGTAACGTAACAACAAGGAGATCTTTACAGCTAAACAATTTTATAGAAATGAGGCACGGCTATAAAGTGAACCTTCAGAGGAGGAAGAGGAGGAAGAGACGGCGAGGATTTAATGGCTTTTACGGCTCAACGGAGCAGAATGTGGGATATAGCCTAATTTGAAAGGCAACACGACAGTCACTGCTGTCACATGCCACTTAACAAATCTCCCTGTTTCCCTTCGGTGAGGAAATTTTACAGCCAAGCAAGCAGCTTGTGAAGCTGTACGTGAGCACAATTTGTAGCACAATGCTGCTGTCAGCGTGTGTGTGTGTGTGTGTGTGCTGTAACATGCATGCAATGCCGGTGCTAACATGCTGATGTGTAACAGGTATATTGTTATAACCACGTTCACTCTGGAAGGGGAATGCATGCTGCAGAGCAAACAAACGTGAAATCAGTCATCCCATCATTTCAGTTTGACATTAAACACCTTTTCTTCTGGCGACGTAAAGACGTTTTAGAGCAGAGATGATAGAAAACTATTAACCAGTCTGTTCTCACCAGCTGCACCAACTTTTCTCACTATTCTCAACATGACAATATTCTGACTTTGTTGTGGGGGCGACATTTGTAGGAATACAGTATTTTATCCAGGTGGAGTCATTCAGAACCGCTGTGACTAAAACCACACACACACACACACACACACACACACACACACACACACACACACACACACACAGCTCTGATGTGATTTGATTAACTGTGAGAGTGAACATTGATCTAATTATACTAAATTAGATTTTAAATTATTGCAATACCACTGGACAGGTGAACAAGCCCTCCCCCCACATGTTTGTGTGTGTGTGTGTGTGTGTGTGTGTGTGTGTGTGTGTGTGTGTGTGTGTGTGCTTGTATTGATATGCTCACACTTGCACACACACACACACACACACACACACACACACCACAATCTCTTCCCTACACCAGCGTCTCAGTTTTAAGAGCAGCGTCTTATTTCCTTCTTTTCCTTTTATTTATTTTTCCTGTTTGAGTGGAGCAAGATAAAAAAAAAAGAGGTGGGGGGGCCAAAGAGATGAAGTAATGAGGTGATGAAACAAGACAATTGTGTGTGTGTGTGTGTGTGTGTGTGTGTGTGTGTGTGTGTGTGTGTGTGTGTGTGTGTGTGTGTGTGTGTGTGTGTGTGTGTGTGTGTGTGTGTGTGTGTGTGTGTGTGTGCGTGCGCAGACAAGCAGATCAGACCAGCCTTCCAGCCGACAGTAAAAGAGTGCAGACTCAGCACAAATGGAAGGTCTCCTTACAAAGCAATCACACACACACACACACACACACACACACACACACACACACACACACACACACACACACACACACACACACACTCACATATACACACACATACACACACACACACACACATCTATTTTACTTTACCATCTTAAAACACAACCTTGAATTTTTGATTCCTAACACTTTAACCCTTTCATACCCCACATCTCACATGTTTTCACCCCCCCCAGTCTGGCGTCTCACCTGTCGGGACAGACGCGCGGCGAAGCAGCCGTTGGTGAACTGGGATGGTTCCAGTCTGAAGAACTTGGAGTCTGTTGAGTCTGGTGTATCTTCTGACTGGGAGTCCTCAGGGAAAATGGGACCATTAACCCTAAAGGGGGCAGCACCACCACAGATTATCAGGGATTATTCACCAGTAAATCCAGTCCAATGAATTAATAAGTACTACATAATTTTGAATTAATTTCAAAGCAACAAAAGGAAATGCAGTTATTTTTTCCTCTGGTGCTGGTCATGTGTGTTAATCTGTGTGTTAATGCCCTAAACATGATCAGATTTAATTTATTTAAAACACCACTTCATTCAATTCAGTCCAAATTCGATGATGATGAATTTTTATTGTCATGAAAAATTATCAGTGAGAAGCTTCATTCTTGAAGATAACTACGTCACACGTTGCTGATAACGCTGGATGTTCAAGGTGGAATTAAAACACAAAAGGAGACTTCGTTATATGTTGGTGCTGAGTCAGCATTTATTTTAACATTTAAAAAACACCGTTTCTTTTTTCATTTCTGAATCACACATAAACATTCGGTGGAGGTTTTCTGAATCTTGTGTCAGAAAGCCGGAACGGTACGGATTAACACATTTAGTCACAGAGTGGATTAAGATTAAAGGTCACATATTATTCTCCTTTTAATTAATTTCACACAGCTGCCAGATGTCCAACTACATTTGAATCACATTGCCCCCAAATTGATCCGAGCTGCTTCATTTCATTGGAAATCAAGGGTGTTTTTTTTAAAGCAGTGCCCATTTGTCCTACTTTTTTTGAACATTGCAAAGTAAGGCTTTTTGAATTTGAATGAAGAAGCAGTTAACTTCAACGCGTAAGTAAGAGCCTCGTTCATCGCAGTAGCAGCCCGTTGGGCGCTGTGAAACACGACAGACCTGCATTCAACTTTCTTGTTTTTCATTAAATGCAACCAGAATTTTTTTTTTTTTTTCTAATAACCTTCATTGAGTGATTTTTATGACCTGGAGAATAAAAGAGCTCACAAATACTTGGAGGCATCTCATTTCGTTTGTGGCTTTGGGGGGGGGGGGTGATGCAAAGTCAGTTGCATAATTAAATCAACTGAATAGAATGAATTAATTCAAATAGGGAAGGAGAGAATGAGAATGCGTGTGTTTGTGTGTGTGTGTGTGTGTGTGTGTACCTGAAAGGCAGCAGTTTGGGATGGGTGTGCATTTTCTCTAGCACTCTTTTCACCAGTTGTTCATTCTCCTCAGGATAAAGTGAGCGTGTGCAGTAAACCACCGTCTGAACCTTTGGGACTGGCAGGAGAAAAGAATAATTATTTGTTCTGATTATTGTCGTTTATCTCTATGCCAACACCTAAAGAGATCAAACTCAGCATCTAGCATTCAGTGTGTACTCACAGGACAGAGCGTGTGCTAGGAGTCGTCCCTGCTGAGAGGACACTGCTTCTATTTTTCTCTGCGACACGGAACCCTGGGACAAATCTGGCAGCAGATCCCAGTCTGTCAACAGAATCATAATATTAGAATAAATTTACAACTAACATCAAACACATATATATATATATATATATATATATATATATATATATATATATATATATATATATATATGTACAGTATACAGTGGGTACGGAAAGTATTCAGACCCCTTTAAATTTTTCACTCTTTGTCTCATTGCAGCAATTTGCTAAAATCAAAAAAAGTTCATTTTATTTCTCATGAATGTACACTCAGCACCCCCATCTTGACAGAAAAAAACAGAAATATAGAAATTTTTGCAAATTTATTAAAAAAAAGAAAACCTGAAATATCACATGGTCATAAGTATTCAGACCCTTTGCTGTGACGCTCATATTTAGCATATTTTTTCTGATCCTCCCTGAGATGGTTCTAGTCCTTCATTGCAGTCCAGCTGTGTTCAATGAAACTGTTTGGACTTGATTAGGAAAAGCACACAGCTGTCTATATAAGGCCTCACAGCTCACAATGCATGGCAAAGCAAATGAGAATCATGAGGTCGGAGGAAACTGCCCAAGAGACAGAATTGTGGCACAAATCTGACCAAGGTTACAAAAGAATTGCTGCAGCGACCAGGGTTCCTAAGAGCACAGGGGCCCCCATGATCCTCAAAACACTTGTTGCATCGTTCCCAAAAAGACTCATGGCTGTACTGGATCGAAAAGGTGCTTCTACTCAATACTGAACGACCATGTGATATTTCAGTTTTTCTTTTTTAATAAATTTGCAAACATTTCTACATTTCTGTTTTCTTCTGTCAAGATGGGGGTGCTGAGTGTACATTCATGAGAAATAAAATGAACTTTTTTTGATTTTAGCAAATGGATGCAATGAGACAAAGAGTGAAAAACTTAAAGGGATCTGAATACTTTCCGTACCCACTGATTATATATATATATATATATATATATATATATATATATATATATATATATATATATATACAGGTATATACATCATGAAACAAATTAGATTCCTTATCCTCATTCTCATTCATTCTCCATTGATTTTAGATGACATAATGGGGAGCTGTGACCCACCTCCGTGTTCCTCATACATGGTGGGCACGGGGTCACTGAGGGCAGAGCAGGAGCACTGAGGAAGCACCAGGATGACCTTTAACCTTTGGACAGCGGCGTCCGACTCATGCAAACCACAGAACGTCTCTGACAGGACTCTGACGTCTACGATGAATGAATAAATTAACAGCAGGAAGTGGAACGTGTCCACAGAAGAACCGCAGAAGTTGAACCTCAAACATCTGACTTATTATGAACTTTTTTTTTTTACAACTTTAGCCTCTGACTTTTGATCTCCATGTGTGTGAGCACTTCTTGCATCTCCTCCATCTGTGACGCCGTGCGATCGGCCCCGCAAACCAACACTCTGCCGGATCGGGCAGCAGCCACGACGGCTACGTGGGCCACAGTCACGGCCGAGAAGGACCCCGCCACCAACACGTCGCCATTTTCAAACAACAGGGGGCGCAACACGCTCACTGCCATGCACACGCTCCTGTCCTGCACGGAGATTGACAGTTCTTAAAAAAATGTTCAGTAAGAAAATACAAATAGCTCCCATTTACTCAGTATCCAACAACAAGAATGCATTTTAGAGATTTATCAACTATTTCAAGTCAATCAGCCAATTAAAAAAAAAAAAAAAAGATTATAAAGTAATTTGTGATCAATGGTTTGCTGGAAAATATAAGAATAAAATTGATATTAATGTTGGCAGTGCTCTCATAATCTTTCCACCAGACCTGCATGTTGAGAACACGTGGAGTCGTGAAGCTGCTGTGTTGGAGCAGACAATGAAGCTGGGGGGTGAAGACCAGCGTGTCGGGACAGAGAGGGTCTCTGCAGAAAGCCACCTCCCTGAGATCGCTCATTTCCTTCACTTCACACAAGCCAGCGTTTCGTAATGCTCGAATCATTTCTTCAACACTGCAGAGGAGAGATTTAACACCTCAGCTTTAAGGTTTTATCCTCACAGAGACATGATTTGTCCTATTACTGACCTGACACCTGTGTAGAACACATTCTGTGACTCAAAGGCATTCCTGACACAAACAAGAAGTGTTTCCTGGTGAACGATCTTGCATTATTTGGAGTTATGCAGTTCTGAGTCGCCCTAAAGTTTGAAGAATGCTGAGCCCGTTGAAATTCACACACCTTGTTACTGTAATAATAAATCTACCACATTAAACTCAGTGTGTCGGTAATATCCTTTCGCATAAAATCCCTTTCGGGTAATTTTTTTGTCACCATTCCGGCATGTGAAAGAATAAATGATGTTAGAAGAACAGGATGTACAATAAGCTTGTTCGCTCTTCAGTACAGCAGTTTAATGGAACAAAGAGCAAAGAGCGTACCTGGCCTTTAGAGGATTGACCCAAGCGTAAAGTGGTAGATTTTTTGCTCTGTGTTGTTTGGTCCTGATTGGCTCAGAGAGAAATCGGGAGACGCTTTTCAGATTCAGCATCACTCTGCAGCGAGCGAGCGATGCTGCCAGTCTGGTCTCACACCTGGAAACAACCAAACACACATGATTCCATCCCTTCTGTAAAGTTAGGGGTGATTTCCACCTTTAATAGTATGCATACAGTTGGAAAAAAACAATTTCAAGGTTGTAAAAGAACTTTGATATGTGATGTCAGCATTTTGGCACACCTCAGCATCTTCCTCTCCAGGTCCCTGACTTCCTGCAGAGTCTCCTCCTCTTCCTGTGATGAATGTTTACGAGGTGAAAAACGTCTGTCCTGGTAGTCGAACAGCATGACCATCGTCAGCGGCAGCAAATCGCTGGACTATAAAACATATAAGACATAATCATTATTATTACCGATCACAAAAAAGATTTGAAATGATTATCAAATCTTCTCAAATATTTAAATGTAAATTTCATGTGAGGCTCAATACTCTGTAAGGTTTGGATGAACACACACGGAGGCTATAAATGAAATATTAATTATGATCATTTGTTTGAAGCAGTTGTACTGAAACATTTATTTTATTTATTTTCCAGAATATAAAGAATTTTTTTTTTTCCAATAATTTATACGCTGAATAGCTTTTTGTATTTTTTGAGTAGCTCATCGGCAGTGTTTAGTGATGTTACTTAAAATTTTAAAAATCCCTTAAAATTCTGAAAATGATGTATAATCATATAAATTATGTATGTATATATACGGTATATATATATATATATACATACATACATACATACATACACACACATATATATATATATATAATGTTATTATAACATAACATGTATGGTAACGAAGGAGGAATATGTTGCAGTCAAAAAATGTGTGTGTGGCAGCTTTTATAGCAAAAACCTGTCAGCCTACTCTGTTTTACCTGTCCCTCGATAAAGCACACACACACACACACACACACACACACACACACACACACACACACACACACACACACACACACACACACACAAACACAATTAATTGTGACTGTTTGTCAATGTATGTGTCATTGCACAGTGTTTTATGGTGTCATTTTCAGTCTGCCAGTTAGAAATAGTGTCTGCCTGTCTCCTGTATGCATCACTTCTGAATACAAATGGCTTTAAACTGTTATTTTAAAATATTCTGAAGGATCACGTTCATATGGAGACTAAAGAGCTCAGCTTTATGAATCGATGACAGACAACTCCCAAGCAGTTTAACAGTCAGTGCGTTGGTTGTCGAATGTTTTTTTAATCAGATTTGGGCTCGTGACCAGTCGTGTTGAGTCTATAGGGACTCACAATCTGCTGCCTTGTATGGAAACGACTGTCAGCTATCATGTCCTCCAGTAAAGTTTGGTCTGGGAAAAGAACAGCATAGTTAATGAACACAATCAAAAAATGGGTGCTTTATACAAAAGAATCTAATGTCATTCTTATTCAAATTAAATTAAATTCACACTTTATTGATCCCTCAAATTGGGAAATTCTATTTATATGATATAATATAATTATATTAATATATATGCAATATTATATATATATATATATATATATATATATATATATATATATATATATATATAATATATATCAATATTAATTAATAATAATATATAATATTATAATATAATATAATTCTTTGTATAATTTAAGGCATTTATATTTATTCATTCATTTTTTTATGGAATGCTCACTTCATTACAATCTGGAAAACAATATATAATAAAGTTTTGTGAAAAATCACAGTATTTACTCTGATAGCATCATTTTTGTGGCTTCAGAAATTAAAAAAATATATATCTTTGGACCTTTGACATCATTTTGAGAAATGATCTTGGATTCAGACTCAAACATAGTCTAAAGGTCATTTCCCAAAGGGTCGTAAGGGTCCGTTCA
Source organism: Antennarius maculatus (assembly GCA_013358685.1). Classification (NCBI taxonomy): domain Eukaryota; kingdom Metazoa; phylum Chordata; class Actinopteri; order Lophiiformes; family Antennariidae; genus Antennarius; species Antennarius maculatus. The sequence continues at coordinate 24,373,267 of CM023612.1, forward strand.
CACAAGCTGCTGCGGTTTAAAAATCTGTAATTCAATCTGTAACTGATTTATGTGATCTATGAATCTCAAGTTGTCTTATATTGATAGCATATATCTCACACTTATTCCACTCTAAATTGCTTAATGGCTGTACAAAAAACAGCTGTGGGTAAAAAAAGAAAAACTTTTAAACTTTTTGAAACAGGGGATTTAGACTAGGTAAAGTGCATTCTATTCATTCATTCATTCATTCATTCATCTGCCAATTGTGCATCATGTGTTCATCAGAACTTTTTGTTGTTTGTTGCTGTTGGCAACGAGGCTGATAAACGCAATTAAAACAAAAAATCCAGAGTGATCCATGAAGATAAAAGCAGAAATAAAAGTTCTCATTGATGCAAAAGAACTTGTGCACTCTGATAGGTTATATGTAATATGTTAACATAGACAAAAACTATCAGATACCAGATCCACATGCAGCTGAACACTGTGTGTTTTCACTGTGACTTCTTGTGAGCCTAGTGCACCAACTTATCACCTCTCATGCAGACATCTGCTGGTTAGTCCAGCTGAAGTCATTTGCTGTCCCATGGTGAAATGAAGTGTGTGAGTGCATACTATTTAATCTACAGTCTGCAGCTGAAGCTGCCATTCAAGAGTAAATATTGGAGTTGTTACAGGCTGCAGCTCCAATCCTATTCATTTTACAGATAAGACTTCCTTATAAAGGGTGGGCAGGTCCTGCAGAGGTAGAGTACCAAATAAAATAAATGAATTTCCCACTGACTTGGTGTTTAACCTTGTCTCCAATGCAGTACGAAGGAATGCTAAAGTGATCAAACCAAATTTGGTTGAAGGATGCTGATCTTCATAATTGTTAATACGATTATTTTCACACATTTGAGTGTATTGAACACCAGCTGGTAGGCCTGTCTCTGAGTGGGTTTGTCTCTGCTCTCTGGAAGCGGTGTGTCTGTCTTCTTCCTGTAAGGCACAAGCTGTCCCTTCATCGTTTCTCTTTGGAGCTGCTGGAAAATAGCTGCTGCTTGCAGGTAGACCTGGTCTGACAGAGAGGGGGCTGGATGGGATGGAAAGGTGGAAAAAACAGGAGGAGAAAGAGGTGTGGAAAGACAACAGTCAAGGAAAATATGTGTCATTATCAATAGTGTTAGAAGTACAGTCGTACCTCGGTTTCCGACCACGACTGGTTCCTGAAGGAACATCACAGCACACTGGTAGATATTTCAAAGTAACTCACTTGAAGGTACAGATGAACTAACATGGGGAATAGCAGGTAGGAATGAATGTGATTGGTCGCTGGTCCGTTGGCTCTGGTCTTCAGGTGAGACGATGGATTCCGATTCAGATTTTGTATTCATATTCTCATTAAAGCCCAGCGCTGCTGGGTCTGCTTCAGTCAAATGATCAAACAAATGTAAAATTGAATAAATCAGAGAACAAAAGAATAATTACATCATTGAATCATTACTCAAATGGACAAATAAATGAAATGAACGAACGAAGAAGGAATTAAAGGAGGACATTCGATCAACAATCACTTTTTTTTTTAAACTATAATTTAAATTCCAACAAGGTGCATGGACCATCAAAATGATTAAAGAAGGATCAGTCCTTTTAATCTAGATTCACTTTGATGAACTTTTTTAAGCATACATAGTTATTAAAAACATCCCAAAATGACTTTAAAAAGTAGAAAACTACAATGCACACTCATAGATACCAACTGCCTAAATTTTCCTTATTTTTTATCAAGATCCATGCTCCGTGACAAAACAAAGAAAATGCTGAATAAAATATTACAACATTAAAGAAATTGATCTGTAGTTCTTTTTTTTTCCTGCTGCATATAAACCTTACCTTTGCTGGCCATGTTCACAGCTAGAAAACCAAAAACTTTTTAAAGTTAATATCCAGTGTGTCTGTCAACATTATATCTTCTCTCTCACACACTTCTGTCTGTTCAACCAACATGCATCATAATCATCATTATTAAAAAAAAAAAAAAAGACTTTAACCTCAGATGTGGAGATGTAAGAAGCGTCATGTTAGTCACGGCTGACGTTTGAGCCAGGATCTAGTTTCTGTGTGAGACGGTGAGGCTGCAGGATACGGTGGATAACTCCACTCCTCTTGTTGCAAGTAGGCAGCTGCTACGACGCATCATCATGAATAAATTATCACCCAATCGCCCGACCTCTCTAACATCGGACAAAGGTCCACCTCTCACTGACCCTACCCTCATTTCTATGCAGTGTTCTCTCCCTCACACACACACACAATATAAAATAATGTATTGCATATACAGTATTTTCCGCACTATAAGGCGCACTGGATTATAAGGGACACCTTCAATGAATGGCCCATTTCAAAAAGAATTGTCACACATAAAGTACACTGGATTATAAAGCGCACTGGATTATGAGGCGCATCTGAGAACTCATCTTCAATGAATGGTCTATTATAAAACTTTTTTTTTAATTTTTATTATTACAAAACCCGTCGACGTTTAAACCACAATTTGAGAATGACGACAAAAGTTCACACAATCTCCAAAAAGGCTGTATCTGTTCTGTACAAATGGAATAAATGAATGAATACGAAGCAGCGGTGAGTCCCTGAGCGAAGAGCTTCCATCCTCTGCGAGAGAAAGTCCACTTTAGACGAGTAGCCCTGAAGAAAAGGCTACAGCAGCTTAGTGTAATCTGGATTGACAGTGATGGACCGTTTAATATTGCATGGCGGGTCTTACTGCTGTCATTCAGAATTCTCCTCACCGGAGCAGCGCCGCTCATCGTCTCCAAAACTACAGCTCAGCAAGAATCTGTTTCTAAACCATTAACAACAAACTGGTATTCTGTTTTTGTATTGAAGGTTTTTCCTTCTGTGCTCTGGTTCTCTCAGTGAATTAGTGACACACTCATCACCTGTTTGTCGTGTGTGTTCTTGTTCCATAACATGTCAACAACATAGTAATAAAGGTGGTCCTGTCCTGTCTAGTGTGTGTGTGTGTTTGGGTATCTTATATTGACAGCCTGATGGAAATAGAATGAGACATTTGTTTCCACCCCAGAGCAGAAGGAGGGCGCCCCCTGCTGGCCACAGCTGTGCATTACACCGGAAGTAGTTAAAAAATGCCTTCCAGGTCTTTTTTTCATCCACTTTGGTGAATAATACCTATCCGAAAATGTGCACGTCTCTTACAGCTGACACATGTATTTGAAAAATAATCAGTCAAACCAAAAGAACCTTTTTTTATCAACCTTTTCCCTTGTCAATCATACGGGTAAGTGAAGAAAGTGAGATGCTCTTGAGTTTCTTTGATTGCTAAATGTATTTGAAAAGCCTCTTGGATAAAATATAGTATTATAAAGTAGAAGGTTCTGCTGTTTGCCCGAGTTCATTGAAACGCTGTCTTTGAAATATAAAGTACATAGTTCTCACAGTACAATGGTTCATGGAGTATCCATCCATCCATTTTTGAGAAAATTAAAAGCTTTTAGCTGCGCCTTATAGTGCAGAAAATACTGTACTAGTCAACCTGAAGAGAACACAGACATGGGGAGAATATATAAGTCTGTGTAGAAAGGGATAAAAACCAGTACCTTCTATCTGTCAGTGCTAACGACTCTGCCACTGAGTATTCATACATATTCAGGAGAAGATCTGTATACTTCTTGAATAATGTGCACCTCATTTGTGTTGTGTCAAAGTGCTCTCAGAGAGTATGCATAAAAGTAAAGGTTAAACATGTCCCGTTGGTTCCAGTCCCACATTAACATCCCGCCTACGTATTATTTTCGGTGGGAGCAGCATGAGAGAACTTGCACTGAGGGAAATGTCATCTGACATGCCAGAACAGGCGTGGGCAACACGTTTACGGCCTGTTAGGGTTTGTAATCTGGACTTATTCAAACTAGTTATGATTAATTTTATTAGATAAATGAAACTGTAAAATATTTTTTATAATGAGCTTTGCGTATGTATGCTTTCTTGCCTATTAAAGGAAAAACCCTTTTATATAATGGTTTTACATGTCATTTTTCGTTAGTACATAGCTGAGGAGTACAGTAGTATCCATAAATTTTTTTTTAGAATTAACTTTAGAACTCAAATGTTTGTCCTTGGTGTTACTGAATAGTTTACTCTTTGTAAATACAGATTTAAATGTGAAAAAATATTAACTTGTTGTGGATTTATTTTTACAGTATTCCATAGTAAATAGTGATGTCATTAGATAGTGATGTCAACACTGTATTTTTACATTCCATCTTTTTACATTCCAGACATTAGTAGATCATTTTTCACCTAATTTTTTTCATCAGTTTTTAATTTGAGAAAGTTACAGAACGTTACAAAAAAACCCAAAAAAAAAACTAAAAACAAAGAGTCCATCACTGATAATTAATAAAATCTGGATTATTCATCAAATTTGTGGGTTTTTGTTTTTTTTTTGGAAAAGACAAGCAAAAAAAAAAATCACAAATGGTGACTGATACGACTGTAAATAATCTTAAAAATTAAAATTATAATTTAATAAAATAAAAATCAAATTAAAATAAAAAATTAAATTAAAGAAAAATACAAATTAAATTAAATTAAAATAAAAAATTAAGTTAAATGAAATGAAATTAAAAAATTAAATTAAATTAAAATAAAAAATAAATTAAAAATTAAAATAGAATAAACATAAAATGATAATGAAAATGATATAATTTAATAAAATAAAAATTATAATTATTCCTGAAATTAATTTCCCTGATGGAACCTCCTTAAGGGATTAATAAAGTTCTACTCTACTCTAAACTGTTAACAAAGACTATGTATGGCTTTTACCAAACCAACAGAGGGAGATGTTTTCCCGCTTTATGCCAGTGATAACTATTCCTGCAGCATGTGATCCATTTGTGACCAGCTTCTAGCCTCCATTTGATCTGAGTACTCGAATATCATGAATGTATGAACTTGACTCTTCTTATCAGGCGCTCTGCTGCATGAACAAGGTACAGAATGAACTCTGGTATCAGCAGACATGGACATAACATCTGCATCTTATCTCACCAGAACTTAAAAATACCCAAGAGAAAAAAAAAAACAAAAAACAGGAGGTAGCTCATCAATGTGTGGAAAAAACCCCTGTGAGCTTTTTTATTTTTAGGGGCCAAATGAGCCTCACTTCTCCACGGGTGTGAGAGTACAGCTGGGGGGATTATCCCATCCAACACGCGTCATCAATGTCGCTTCACAATAGGGCTCCGGTTGCTCCCCGTGTGTTTTGTGTGTGTGTGTGAATTTGTGTGGATTCAATAATCGGCCCGGTTGGAGATGGCGGATGGTGCGGCCGTAAGCTGACCTGGAATTTTCTCAATAAAGAGCTAATCTGTACGGGAGGCCGTACAGTACTGAAGGAGTTTAGTCTCTCCCTTTAATAAATTTATATACAGGGTCACACCACCCACAATCCCACACCACCCTCAGTCACATTTTCTTTAAATATATCTAGATTAGTGAATTACATTTATAGTGCTGCTGTACATATGTCCAAAAGTATGTGGACAATCAAACATTACCATGAGCTGCTGTGACATTTCCCACTTCCTTCTGGGAAAACTTTCCACCAGATTTTTGGATCCCAGCTGAGGGAATTTACACCCATTTGGTTACAATAATGTTAACAATAATGTTACAATGATGCCACTGCTGCTCCACTTCATCTCAAAGGTGTTGGGTGGGGTTAAAGCCACATCTTTGTGTGGGCCGGTCGAGTTATTTGGGTCAGGATTGGAGTTTGTTTTTTTGGTTTTTTTTACCAATTTAACCATAAAGACTCCATGGAGCGATACAGTTTTGAACATTTAAATTTAACTTTATGAGTTGATGCTGGGTTTAAGTGGAATTCTGATTAGATCCAGTTCAGATAATTGAATATGTCTTCAAAATGTAAACTTTTTAGTTGTTTTTTGAGGGTGTCATAACTTACCGGTACTCCAGTATTATTGCAAAGTGATGACATTTAAATGATTAGCAATCATTTAAATCGTAGGTTTATTCTCAGTTGTTGGAAAAGAAAGTTTGTAAAGTAGGACTTTTTGTTTGGATTTATATATGAAATGAAAATTCTTGTGAATTTGAAGTATAACTATAACTAATAATTGAGTTCTATTATTTTTTTTATTCTTGAAGCCAAATTCAAAAGGATCAAACAACAACAACAAAAGCAGACTTAACTCTTTCTCTCGCTTTCTCTCTTTTTCTCTCACACAGACATTATTTCTCATGTTTTTATTTTTTTTTTTAATTTAATTTAAATTTAAAAAAAATTAAAATTGAATAAAATTAAAATTAAAAACATTTTTTTCTTTAATTTTATTTTATTTTGTTGCAGGTGAATAGATGCGTTTCTCCCGTGTCTTTTGTACGTCTGTGGAGCGTTTTTGGAGTATCATCGGAACGTTTTCCTGGGAATCTCAGCTTTTTGTGTCTCAGGTCTCTCTTCCCTTTGTCTACCAACCAGGTCACGGTCTGAGCTGCTTATTGTGGGGAGAGTTTGCTTTTGTTTACACCCTGAAAAAAGACCATATATTTATGTCTCAGTGGCTTTGCATGTGCGTAAAAACTAAAAAGTCTAAAAAGTCGTAATGGAAGGATGATTACAGTTTCTTCTCCTATTTATTAGGTTTAATACAGTTTTCTTAAAGGGTGTAAATAATGACAGACAGCAGATGACCATCTCTGCAATGCTGAAAAACAGAAAAATCTAACCTGGATTATTTTTACCAATATTTTTCGCTTGCATTTCTTTGTTGCCAGAGAGACCGACAGCGATCTGTGTTCAGTGTGAGGCAGTTAAAAAACAAGTAAAACTAGAAATGGCTGAAAGAGCACATACCTTTGACGACACCATCGTCACTAAAGGCTTAACAATCAGAAAAGAGTGTGTTTTATGGAAGAGCACCCAATTCAGCTTTCAGCCTCTGGATTTAATTACTTACTTTGAGGTATTCACTTATAAGACGTTAAATCACCATTAAATCAACATTTTTCAAAATAACATAAATACAACACAACCACAAACCAACAATATCAACTTTATAGGCTCCAGCAAAAAAGCGGATACTGAAGATGAATGAATGAATGAATGAATGAATGAATGAATGAATGAATGATTGAATGAATGAAGGAATGAAGGAATGAAGGAATGAATGCAACTGATACAATTCTTAAAAATCTCCATCTCCTCTCCCAGTTGGCTATAGGTGAGAAAAGGGGGTACACACTGGACAAGTCGCCAGCTCATTGCACTGATATTCACACCCACAGACAACTTTGTGTGTCCAATTCCATTAAGTTACATGTTTTGTGGAGATGGGAGGAACCTACATAGAGAACCAACCCAGACAAGGAGGGGGGTGACAAACAAACTCCGGACAGAAATGCCCCAGGTGGAATAGAACCCGGGGGCTTCTTGCTGTGAGACAACAGTGCTACCCGCTGTGCCAACACGCCCCTGAGAAAAACGTGTTTTCAAAATAAATAAAATCTTTAAAATAGCAGTTTCTCCTCTAACAGATGAAAGTTAAGGACAAACTGTTGAACGCATTTAGAGTTTTGTTCCAGTTCAGAATCGGTGATTTCTGTTCAATCAGCATTAAATGTATTGAGCAACATCACCAACGGCTCCGGCCCCCTCCCTGAGTTCAGCAACTGTGTTGAAACATTATTTCTCTGTATGAGCACCTCTGACTCAATCTCAGTTTCCCTTGTACCACTCTCAAACACACACTCCCTACTGTGTGTGTGTGTGTGTGTGTGTGTGTGTGTGTGTGTGTGTGTGTGTGTGTGTGTGTGTGTGTGTGTGTGTGTGTGTGTGTGTGTGTTGTTACTCTACGCGGTAATCCAGCTTCCTTACTTCTGTTCTCAACCACAGATGTCAGTGGCCAGAGCAGTCGACTCTCTCTCTCTCACCAACAACTACAATATTTTCTGCACTATAAGGCGCACCTAAAAGCCTTTAATTTTTCTAAAAAACCGACAGTGAGCCTTATAATCCAGTGTACCTTATATATGAAAAAAGCTTTAAAATAGGCCATTCATTGAAGGTACGCCTTATAGTCCAGTGCGCCTTATATGCGGAAAAATATGCTATTCATTGAAGGTGCACCTTATAGTTCAGTGTGTCTTATAATCCAGTGCATCTTCTAATCCAGTGTGCCTTAGATTTGAAAAGTTTTAAATTAGGCCATTCATTGAAGGTGAGCCTTATAGTCCAGTGCGCTTTATAATCCAGTGCGCTTTATAATCCAGTGTGCTTTATAACCCAGTGCGCCTTATATATGAGAAAACGCTGTAAAATAGGCCATTCATTGAAGGTGCGCCTTATAGTCCAGTGCGCCTTATATAGGAAACCTTTTTTTTTTTTTTTTTATTGGGCCGTTCATTGAAGGCGAGCCTTATAATCCAGTGCGCTTTATAATCCAGTACGCCTTATATATGGAAAACGCTTCAGAATAAGACATTCATTGAAGGTGCGCCTTATAATCCAGTGTGCCTTGTATATGAAAAAGTTTTAAAGTAGGTCATTCATTGAAGGTGCGCTTTATAATCCACTGTACCTTGTAGTGCGGAAAATATTGTACTTGTTCCGGAGGTGTCGCTCTCACCATCCTGGAAGAAGGAAGTTCTAGGAATTAAGATAGGTAAATATGTACAGAAACACGCACACAAACACTGGCACACAATGTTGAATGAGGGGAGGTCTGACGTGTTTGAAGTGCCCTACAAGATCAAACAAAGTTAAGGTGACAGAGAATAATGAGTGGAATTATAGAGAGGCGAATAAATAAAAAGGACTAGAATAATAGAATGAGGAACACCCATTGAACCAGTACGAACACATCTTCACTATTTTCTTGCCGTTCAGGCTTAGAGCAACAATCTCCTCAACAAAGGTGAGAAACTGGAACATTGGAGTTTCATGTTTCCCTGGGTTTGTTCTCATGCTGACAGTTAAACACAAGAAATCTGAGCATGCGTGAGCGAGCGGTTATTAGTAAAAGCAATCATTACAGTGGTATCTACCTACGTCAGGACAGGTTGTCATCGTGACATCAGGAGTTTAAGTATTTGTGAATGAGCAAAAAGGGGCCAACCTTGAGTGTACGCTGATCACTAATGAGCACGTTAGGTGAGGTTTGGGTTTAGGTGTTTAGAATGCTGCTGTGGCTGACATGATTCAGGTCTGGTTGCTTGCGCGTGCACACACACACACACACACACACACACACACACACACACACACACACACACACACACACACACATATAGAGGAGGATAGTATTTCCCATCCGGAATGATAGGAGGGAGGGATCTGGTCAGTCAGCTTCTGGTTTGGTGAGTTCTGGGAGCAGGCAGTGTGTACACCAAACACAGATTGAAACAGAAGGAGCCGGTTGGTAGAAAGATAGAGAATGTTTTTTTTGTTTTTTTCCTCTCTGATATGAAAAGACTAAACCTCGAGACGTAATACTCCGGGAGAGGAGGTATTTGTCAGGACGGAGAGGAGCGCCTCAACATCATGCAACCTTGACTTGAGGGACACGTCAGCCGCGCTTGTACTGTAAGGAAACAGGTTTTGGTGTTTGTTTTGGGGAGGAGAAGGCATTCTCTGGGATCATTAGCGTGCTGATGTGTGTTCAGAACTTTATCCTCTCTTTTCTTCTGCTCTCCCCTCACCTCTCCCCCTCCACGCTTCTGAGGAATGTGGGGCTTATGTCAGTGAGAGTCAGGTACAGACTCACTAATTACCACTGCCATTCCTCCCTCCCTCTGTGTCTAGCTCTTTCCTTCAATACCGCCACCTTCATCGCTGTCTCTCTCTCCCTTTCCCTTCTCTCCTCCGCTGTGAGACCTTGTGAGCTCCCCACCTCTCTCCCTCTCCTCTTGTCTCCTGCTGTTGCGTCTCCAAGACTGTCTTGACTGGTGCAGAGGACAGGACAGAGAGGATCTGAGTCAGAATCCAGAAAAAACACCCAGAAAGGAGAACAGAATCTCTGACTTGCCCTCTCTCTCACTGTGTTTTGTCAGATGAGTCTCAGATCTGCTCTGACTTTGCTTCGGTGGATCTGTCACTGAAGACAGGAGACGTCTTGACAGCGAACAAGAGGTCCAAGAGGTCGGACAGAACTTGCTAGGCGGTGCAACGCGGGAGAAGACTAGGAAAAGAAGATGAGAAAGTGACAGCCTGGAACTTTTCCGTTTGAATGGTGGTAGAAGAGCTACTAACAACACCGTGACTACACCTCCCATCATCCTACAGGGTAGCTGGAGACTGTCAGGTGTGTCATTCTTTTCTTCATGTCCTTTTCTCATGTTAATAGTTCTGTAAGGCCATTGTTTTTGGGTTTGGTGTGTTTTCTCACCTGGAGACACACACACACACACACACACACACACACACACACACACACACACACACACACACACACACACGCACAGTGGGCATCTGAAAAGGACATTTCTTCAGCTGGGACTGCTATAACCTTCACTACAAGGTTATGGGACAGGGGACTCAATGTTTATTTGTATTGTTTGGTGTGTGTGTGTGTGTGTGTGTGTGTGTGTGTGTGTGTGTGTGTGTGTGTGTGTGTGTGTGTGTGTGTGTGTGTGTGTGTGTGTGTGTGTGTGTGTGTGTGTGTGTGTGTGTGTGATGATTTGCTGTTCTGACGGGTTGTCATGTGTTGGTGTGTGTTTTTCAGGAACTGGTTGAGCAGGGCACTAGTTAGCCTCGGGTATCCTGTTGAACTTGCACGTGTGCCTCTCCATGACGTATTATATTATATACTGCACATTTGTTTTATGCTCAGTTACAGTGTTTACGTGTCATCTTAAATCCATCTGATCTTTCAAAGAGCAGCCAAGCTGTCATTTGGGAACGTGGAAAGTTTTGAAAATGTTCACCGAAAAATCACATTAGGATCTCTTTCATTAGCTGTTAAATTCTTGCTTTACTTCTCAAATTATATGGACTGTAAAAAAAAAATTCATAAGGGATTTTCTAAACTAAAAATAGGAAAACTTTTCAATACTAATTTTTAATTTACAAAAAGATTAATTTATGGGTCAAACAATTAGCTTTCTATACTAACTTTCCATTGTTGGACACCTGCAAACACTCCCCTGTCATTAATGTTCTGCTCACACGGAAATGGTCCCACTTTCACATAGCAACATTTTCTTCACCGTCCCTGTATGCAGATTTGCACAAATGGCGGAAAACGCAATAGCATGCATTCCAGTGCAGTGATTCTCAGCACACCCTTTTAAAATCAACACTACAGAATAAGATTACAAAGCCGGTTCAGAAAAATCAAAATTGGAAGAGTGGTAGTAGACTCAGCTGACTCTTCAGCACGATCCAACATTGCCGCTTTGTTGTTGTTCTGCCTATCATTTACCGTCATATCCATGTGTGCGTAAAGGTGGGTCATTACTTGGCATGGACAAAGCGTTGGCAGCATGTTGTCGTGATTCCAGGTTTTGCGTGACATCCGTTTCCTGGATGAGATTTTCAATGGTTTGCATTTCCAAAACTCAGAATGTCGCCTAAACTGCATCAAAAGTGGACCGCTTTGGGTTAAAAACAAAACAAAAAAGAAACCAAAACTTGGTGAGTGTTTCCGAAATTTTAGGGTGTGTGGAAGGTGTTGCAAGTGTTGAAGCACTGGTCAGACCTGATAAGGTGATGACAGAACCGTTTTAACAGCTTCATACTGAAACAAAACCAAAAATAGACGTTAGTCTGTCTGTCTTAGTGTCTCTCTACCTGTCAGTCTCTCACACAAGTGGTGTTGGCTTGATTGCTCATTGCAACAACAACTAAAAAAAAAGTTGAAGAGGTGAACAATTTTTCAGAATGATACTCATCTCTCAACCCACTGCTTCGCATTCCGCAACTGCGAAAAGGGACAAACAGTTTTCTAAAGACAGGAATTTATATGTAGATTTGTTCCTTTGTGTGACCTTAGCAGTGTTGTGTTTGGGTTCACGAGATTCAGGAAGATAGACAACAGTGGAGAAACAAGGGAAACAGGAATAAAAGCAGAATATATATATATATATATATATATATATATATATATATATATATATATATATATATATATATATATACATACACACACACACACACACACACACACACACACACATATATATATATATAATCATAATTATATACATATATGTTTTTGGGGGTTTTTGGAATATATTTTTAAATCTAATGAATGCAGATCAGATGTTTCAAGCGAGGAAAGTGATGAGAAAATGTTGTTCAGAAGTTGTAGGAAGAGAAACATTATTAGTTATAAAATGCTGACATATGCAAATTTATGATCATGTCACATGACTGCCTTATGATCATTTCATTCTTGCAATAGGGAAGTGTGTAGGAGACAAAGCCGCCCGCACTGAGTCAGAAACCTAAAGCTGTGGAGTAAAGAACCAAATGCAGCCGACAGACGCAGAGAGACGAACCTGTTAGCACTATTGTGTTGTTTATGAGACACCTGTAACTAGATCTGATCGCCCTGTCTCTCCTCTCTCCCTCTCATTCTGTTTGTCACAAACACACATACCTGGAAAGCACAATGGTCACATTCTTCCCCTCTATCAATCCCCCCCTTCTTCACCTCCCTCTGGAGCTCTGATCAGGACAAACTCTTGACCAGCAGCACAGCGAGGGGGGAAGCAGAAATTAGTTTAGAACATAGTTTAATTTCATGAAAACTGTTTTTAGTATTTATATTTAATTTACGCATGCAAAGGTAAGGGAAGAAGAATTGAATTTTACTGATCCTTCATAGGGGAAATTATTTAAAAAAATCCAAGAGAACCTGTCAGTAAAGAGGGGGTGGGTAGACTGGGATCTCAGATGAACCACTATGTAACAGCATGAGTAAAAGGACACTGAAATAACCCCAACATGGCAAAACCACCAGGCACAAACACTGCTGTGTGATACATCACACCTCTTCAAAAATTAACATGATCTATTCAGTGTAGATTATCAAAGATGGAGCCCAGAACAGTCACGGGCTGATTCTTTAGAGAAGATCTTCATTGACTCAACTATCTCCTATTTACAATCAGATTCATTCAGAACTTCCCTAAAGAACTACTCAGCAGATTGATTGATGTGAAGCAGCTCCTACCAGTGAAAACCATTAGCATATCAGGGCTTAATGGTGGGGTTTGATGGTCTTATTGACACACCCTGGCTCTCCCATTGTTGTGGCAGCCAGAGAGTAGAGTAGAGTAGAGTAGAGTAGAGTAGAGTAGAGTAGAGTAGAGTAGAGTAGAGTAGAGTAGTGTAGTGTAGAGTAGTGTAGAGTAGTGTAGAGTAGAGTAGAGTAGAGTAGAGTAGAGTAGAGTAGAGTAGAGTAGAGTAGTGTAGAGTAGAGTAGTGTAGAGTAGAGTAGTGTAGAGTAGAGTAGAGTAGTGCAGAGTAGTGTAGCGTAGTGTAGAGTAGAGTAGAGTAGAGTAGAGTAGAGTAGAGTAGTGTAGAGTAGAGTAGTGTAGCGTAGATAGAGTAGAGTAGTGTAGAGTAGTGTAGAGTAGAGTAGAGTAGAGTAGAGTAGAGTAGTGTAGAGTAGAGTAGAGTAGAGTAGAGTAGCGTAGAGTAGAGTAGGTAGAGTAGAGTAGAGTCGCGTCCCGTCGTGTCGCGTCGCGTAGCGTCGCGTACGTAGTGTCGCGTCGGTCGAGTCGCGCGCGTCGCGTAGAGTAGCGTCGCGTCGCGATCGTGTGTCGCGTCCTCGTCGCGTCGCGTCGCGTCCCGTGCGTCGTCGTAGCGTCGCGTCGCGTCGCGTCGTGTCGTGTAGCGTCGCGAGTAGAGTAGAGTAGAGTAGAGTAGAGTAGAGTAGGGTATAGTATTATAGAACCCTTAAGGAGGTTCCGTCAGGGAAATTAACTTCTCCGTCCCACACAGCAGAGTGAGTACAAAAAAGACACAGGAAAAGCACACAGAAAGTAGCACCAGCACCAAATAGAAAGAGTAATAAATAACCCATCAAGAATATACAAATAGAACGGCAAGAATTGAATGCAGTGGGATGACCATGAACTGGATGAACAAGGACCTTCACAGACATTGTGACTCATGATGTCACACTACTTCCTTCAGCGTCCACAAATAGGAAAGCTGCTCTAATTTTCTAACAGAAATCTTTTGCTCCCATTTGACAAAGACTTCCCATGATCCCACTATGTCCCTCCTCCTGGTGATTGACTGGTCAGCTGAGCGCCCTCCTTTCTCTCTGATTGGTTAGAGTCTATCAACACGGTCAGCTCTTCCCCAGGTGGCGATTATCAGTATCGTTATAGTTCACGTCCAGACAGGAAACAACGTCAACCTCATCGCAGATTTCTAGTAGGCAATCACGTGATACCATACGCGCATTCTATTGGCTGACAGCATCCGGAAGTGCGCTTGGTTTCGTGAGTGTTGGACTTTCGTGACACAAGTGTTTTAAACAGTCTATCAGAGTGTTTTAAAGGCAGTACAGATAGAAGGTGGTTTAATATCAGTATGGGGAGAGTTCTTAAACGTTTAAATTACCGTAAATCATAAGATAAATAGTTTGTAGCTCAATCGCAGTATTTATTAACCGCGTGTAGTTCCTGGAACACATTAACTGCACTGTATTTCAAACTTAAAGTACTGTATGTAGTCAGAAACTCAGAAAAACATGGAAAGACAACACAGAAAAATAAAAAAAAACACTAAATGTACTCTTCATTTGGATTGTTTTTCTAAACTGACTGATGTAGTTTTTTAAGTTGTCATTCAGTGGATAAGTTGGTTTAATTATAACGCTATAACTCTTTCTGTCATATTCACGAAACACAGTAGATCCTTGCTGGGTAAATCATCATTATCACAATAACAAGCAAAAACAAAGCTTTTTGGAGTGTTTTTTCAGCTGCATGTAGTTTTAATATTGGGCCCGCAGCCTAACACTTCATGTTTTTTAGTAATCAGAATCCCTTTCACTTCCATTGAATCAGGGGAGAAGCACACGTCTCAGAATGGACAGGTATTAGTTGACCAAAGTGAGAAAATGTCATGTTCTCCAAGCAGCAGTGATATATTGTGCAATTCTCCCTCTTGTGAGAATGTGGAGGGACCGTTCCACGCTGAATGTGTAAACAGGTGACATCCACTCACTGTGAAGGCTGGATCAACACTCATCTAGACCCCCCCCCCTCCTTCTGCTGTTCAACCTTTGACCTAACTGTAACCCCTCTTGTCCACCCCCTCTGTGTGGAGAACTGCTGAACCCTCCATCCGCTCTCCTCGTGTCCTGCTCACCTCTCTCCTTCAGCCGTTCTCTCCGTCGACAGTCTTGTTCCGCTTCCTTTAAAAAACTGCATTTATGCTAAAAATTTATACTTACACATATTATTCTTTATACTTGCTCTAACTGATCCAACCCTATCATTTTATTCACACGAAAGTGGCGAATAAAGATAAATCCGCAACAAAATTTATGGTCAATGTTGAAAACAGGAACAATTCTAATTAAAAATTGCTTTGATGATTCTGATTGGCTCAAAATAGACTTGAAAATATGTGAACCTGTCCTTAGAACAGAACGTCCAATTGACTATTTCGAATAGGATCTTCTCTGCATACCTGCTGCTACACACAATGGGCTAGTTGTCTGAACAGTGGGGCAATGAGAGTGTACGTGTGTGTATGTGTGTGTGTGTGTGTGTGTGTGTGTGTGTGTGTGTGTGTGTGTGTGTGTGTGTGTGTGTGTGTGTGTGTGTGTGTGTGTGTGTGTGTGTGTGTTTGCAGCGGGTGATTTGATTCTGGAATGGAAGGCAACCAAATGCATGGGGTGTTGAGAGGTGAGTGGAAGTGAGTAGGTTTGGAGGAATGAAACTACCGGTGCAACGCTTCATCTTGTGATAGCAGCCAAGCCCCGAACACACGTGCATGCGCACACGTTCACACACACACACACACACACACACACACACACACACACACACACACACACACACACCCTCCACAGTGGTCGTCAGCACAGCAATGAGTTTGGAATCAGGTGAACAAGTTAAGTTTAGTACAGTGTTTTCCGCACGATAAGGCGCACCTTCAATGAATGGGCTATTTTTTTTTTATTTCATACATAAAGTACACTGGATTATAAAGCGCACTGGATTATAAAACGCATCTGAGAACTCATCTTCAATGAATGGTCTATTTTTAAACTTTTTTTCATATATAAGGCACACTGGATTATAAGAAATTGAGAAAATTAAAGGCTTTTAGGTGAGCCTTATAGTGCGGAAAATACTGTAATATCATGCACTCATTTTATTCCTTGGGATTATTTATTATTCTGATCAGAAAACTGCTGTTTCCATTGAGTGTAAAACCTTTTAGTCATGACTGTGTGCTTAGGGATCTGTATTTAGTTGAGCAGGCCAAAATGGAATCATTCCACATTCTCATTCACATTTTTCTCTGCCTGTTTCACATCCACTCTCACTCTTGTGATCTGCGTGTGCACGAGGGAAACATGTCTCTCCAGGAGATCAGAACGCCAGAGGATGCCCATGGGTGACATTTAAATTACTAAGACAAAATCTTATGATCTTTTTTGAGCCGACTATATTATTACTTTTTTTTTTTTTTTACAATTATTGTATTCTTAGTTATCATTCTGCCATTTAATAATGATGAACTATACTTAAACACTAAATTCCTTCTACTTAAAAGAACACATGCTTCGTACATCTCCCCAGACTTTCATGGTGTTCTCAATTATTTTCTCAGAAAGTGATGGAAACAGGAAAAGAGATGTTCTTTTCTCTGCACTTGAAATGGGTTCCTAGCAGATTGTATAGGAATACAGTTATAAAACTGGGTAATGGCATGTTGGTTACAGAAAAAGTGTTCTCTCTCTCTCTATGTTCAGTCAGTGTTTGGTTTAATTCAAGTACATTTTGCCCACTTTTCATATGATGTGTTTTTTGAAGCGTGAGTTCCTGTTTGCGTGAATCTCTCTTGGATGTTGTTAACTATCTTGCAATAACGACTGTATGAAAAAATGTGCTTCTAAAAATCAGATCAACTCAATCTTTCTCTCTCTGTCTCTCTTTCTATGTGTGTGTGTGTCTGTGTGTTTGTGTTTGTGTGTGTGTGTGTGTGTGTGTGTGTGTGTGTGTGTGTGTGTCTGTGTGTTCGTGTTTGTGTGTGTTGGCACGACCAATTACCACTAAGACTAACCGAACAAAGCCTAATGTGTTGTATGGTGCCTGGTCAGGTAATAGTCATGATGTTAAGCGCTGGGAGAGGAGATGGTCACGCATGATGACATTACATGACACCATCGGTCAAATAATTATTGGCTTCGGTTCAAAGTCATGAGAATGACTCTGCGTTTTGTTGCTGTGCATTTATTTCTTTTCTCTCCCTCCCTCCCTCTCTCTCTCTCTTTCCTTGTCTCCTTGACCTTGGCAATGATTGTAACACCTAAACACACAGTGCCCTTGGCCCGCCATTGGCTAGTGACAAGCCACATGACCAAAGTGTCAGCTGACCAAATTCTCAGCAAAAGGGGAAGAAAAATGTGGGACTTCATGTGTGTGTGTGTGTGTGTGTGTGTGTGTGTGTGTGTGTGTGTGTGTGTGTGTGTGTGTGTGTGTGTGTGTGTGTGTGTTGTCTATCTATTAAGTTACTGTTAATTATACAGACATTCTAGAATTGGTTGATAGAGGTTGAGCTACCTTAGAATGAGGAAGTCTTTCACAGCGCTGACAGACGTTTCCCTCCTGGCAACTACTGTAGATGTATTTTCTTGGATAGAGCAGTTTTTGTTTTTTTTATTACCAAACTAGTAGGGAAGCATTCCCACCAGAAAACACACCTGTACAGTCACCTGTGTAGTATGTGTGTGTGGACAGGTGCCAGCAGTGTGATGGGAAGATGGAAAGAGTACTTTGAAGAGTTGATGAACGTGGAAAATGAGAGAGAACAAAGACTAGAAGAGGTGACTGTTGTGGACCAGGATGTGGCAAAGATTAGTCAGGATGAAGTGAGGAGAGCACTGAAGAGGATGAAGAGTGGAAAGGCAGTCGGTCCTGATGATATACCTGTAGAGGTTTGGAAGTGTCTAGGAGAGGTGGCAGTAGAGTTTCTGACTGGGTTGTTCAACAGGATCTTAGATAGTGAGAAGATGCCTGAGGAGTGGAGGAGAAGTGTGCTGGTGCCCATTTTTAAGAACAAGGGAGATGTGCAGAGTTGTGGCAACTACAGAGGAATAAAGCTGATGAGCCATACAATGAAGTTATGGGAAAGAGTAGTGGAAGCTAGACTAAGGGCAGAAGTGAGCATTGTGAGCAGCAGTATGGTTTCATGCCAAAAAAGAGTACTACAGATGCAGTATTTGCTTTGAGGATGTTGATAGAGAAGTACAGAGAAGGCCAGACGGAGCTGCATTGTGTTTTTGTAGATCTGGAGAAAGCTTATGACAGGGTGTCCAGAGAGGAACAACATGCTAATACGTGAGTGTGGTTCTGTTTAGTTAGCAACAAAACAGTAGACGGAAACAAAGCTGCCCCTTCGTCAGACTCGAATATCCCCCATTTGATTCAGTGACCGTTGAGACGCTGTTTGTGTGCAGCTCTTCTGATTGTGTGCAGCTTCACATCAGACCTGTTAAGCCAGTTCCCACATGTCTCTACTTTTTTTTTTTTTTATCTATGAACTATGAACTCTTTTACTGACGTCTTCAGTGCGTGACTTGCAACTTTCATTACAGAAGTGTTGCTTTGGTGCCACTTCATATTCAGTTGACAGTTTCCAGTGTATTTAAAATTGGGGCCATGCTCAACTGCAGACACTATTGGAAGTAGTTCTCTTCTCATATGTGATTCAGATGTCAGTAGAAACAACTTAGAACACAAGGAATCCGATCTGTCATCTTAAAGAAGATATGAACCTAATTCATGTGCGTGTCGACAGTCAGACGCTCAGTCTCCCACTAGGCACGCTCACATCACCGTTACATCATTGTTTTTTTGCTGTCTCGCCCACAGATTTTTGCAATATATATGTTGAAATATTATATGGTAACAAACATTATATGGTAATAATTATTAAATGGTGACAAACAAAATTATATTTTGCTTTCCACTAACATCATTCATTAGTGTCTAGTGTAATTTATTATACATATTTAGATCCCTCAAGAAGGTTATAATTTCCCTCATGTATGTTTGTTTCTTGGTTATTTACATTGTCAGCAGGATTACACAAAAATTGCAGAACATATTTCCATGAAACGTGGTTAGAGGATGGCTCCTGGACCAGAATAAGTAAATTTTGGTTTGGGTTCAGATATTAGGAGATGATCTAAGATTCCTTACCACTGAAAAATAAGTCAGATTTATACATTTATCTGTATTTTCTCAGGGAATAATGAATCTTTTGTGACAAAATAAAGTTTGACAAATGTTAAATGGTAGCATATATGACTTTCTGCAATTTGGTGTGTTTCCAAATGAAAATCAGGATCTGCAGATATACTCACGTATTTGTTGTTGCCGCTGTACGGGAACTTCTAAACATTTTATTGGTACCTAATTCATACAGTACAATCATATTTAAATTAACTGATTAGTGTGTGTGTGTGTGTGTGTGTGTGTGTGTGTGTGTGTGCGCACGCGTGTGTGTGTGTGTGTGTGAGAGAGAGAGAGAGAGAGAGAGAGAAACACTGTGTTTGCATAATGACAGACATGTCCTCTCTTCCTTTAACTTGGGTTTATGGCCTCATACGTCTTAAACTCCATTCTTATTGCACCCTTTTGAGTAGAGCATAGATTTCTCCATCTGTAAACTTTGACCTGGCTATCTGCATAGTGTGCGTGTGTGTGTGTGTGTGTGTGTGTGAGCGCGCGCCCTGCCGAACAGGCCAGAATCAGTGATTGCGTGTCCTTCATTAACAGAGTCATTGGTTAATGTGTCACTTCTACAATAGGAATCACACTAACACAAACACACACACACACACACACACACACACACACACACACACACACACACACTTGTGTTACACTGAAGGGCATCCCATCTCTTGAAGGGTTATTTAAGTTTGCAGCCCTTCCACACAGTGTGGTCGACTCTTTTTCCAGTGTTTCTGACAGCATCAGTGGAATGTGACGGCTCTGATCTGATGCTGTGTTAATCAGTGTGTTGCCACCAAACTGACTTTCAGTTCATGCTCTACATGCAAACCTGATAGAACTTCACGGTTGTGATGCGTGATGTTAGATTCAAGGATGTTACAACTTATTCTGTGTGATTTCCAGAATAAAAGTCTAAATATATGCACGTATCTTTTGTCCTTCTTCTCTTTACACAGATCATCTCGTCTGTTCTGAAGTGGCTCACCGGCTGATGAAACTGCTTTACATACAGCGAACATTCACTGGAAAAAAAAGTAAGAAAACTACTCAGTCAACAGATGACTGGATTAAAACGTCGCCTTTCTAGCTCGTCACGTCATCCGTGTTTAGTTACATTTTCATTTTAGAATTTTTTTTTTTTCCTCTTCGACACGAATGTGGCGGCGTCATGCAACTCCAATTATGAGCACTTAATTTTTCTTCAGCTCAATCCTCATCATCTTCATGCAGTCTGTGGCAAAAACCTGATATGTGTAATCAGTAGTGAAGTGTAGATGTAGTCAGGCACTGTGGCAAAGTTCAAATTAAAGGCCCGCCTACTCGTACCTGACTATTTATACTTTATGGAACACTGTTCCTTGTGTAATTGCAATAATGATTAGTTGTAAATTAAATGACAAAATAATTAGTCATTGTTTAATATAAAAAAATACGATTAACAGTGACATGGATAGTAGATTTTATTGTCATAATATAATCACATGATTAATCCCTAATTAAAATATTCAAAAAGTACATTCCTATACAATTAAGGCCTAGTAAATAATTATCTCCAACAGCAACTGAGACATAATAACATATTACAATTATATTTCTGCCTTACAAATCTTTTGAGAACTGTATTTTAGTGGACAGTTTAGCTTTAAAACAGGATTTACAGGTTTATGATGATTTTTGTGAAACTTTCTGTCCAAACTGAATCTCATAAAACTTTCATCAAACTATAATTTCACCCACGCCGATTAAATATTAACCAACATTGCGTTACATCATAGCGTATTGGTCAATGAAAATGTGACCAGAATCAACTGTATCTATCTTTTATTTGAGAACGTTTGCTACCATTTTAATGTCGGCTGTAAAATGGAGCCTTGGAAATTTAGATCATTCTATAAAATTAGGCAAACACAGAATGTTTCTGAACGACTGAATGACAGACAGATTGCAGTCAGACAGACAGGAACACGCATGAACATGAACTATTTTCCTACAATAACATGTATGCACAGCCAAAAAAAACAAAAAAAACACCTGGATGAATGAGAAAATATGACATCATTCTCATTTCTACAGAGCTTTGAATTAATTAATTAATTTATTTATTTTTTATTTCTCCATTAAGTTTCATATATTTAATCCACCAGTGGTCTCTTAAACAATTTCACTTACAAGTTATTTTCACAGTATTGCTTTTACTTCCTTGATTTTATGTGTCTATGGGACTTTCAAACCAACTGAAACCAAATTTAGAAACCTTTAACAAATGCATACCTTTAATGCCTTTGGCGGGTCTTACTTTATGTAATCTGTGGTAATTTGCATAGTCTGTCGTAGCACTTCATCGTCACACAGATTATGTATGGAACTGACACATTTTTCTAATATGCCTGAAGTTATACTGTACAGTTCATAATGTAAATATTTGGTTAAATGAATAATAGTCAATAAAACTGTTCTTAAGCAGGCAAATGCTAACCACTTTTACGCAGGCTGTTGGGTTTTTTTAAGCTTTGCCGTTCTTATGAAAAGCAAAAAGGTCATCACAGGTTTTCCAGTGAGTCCTTTAGACGTGTGTGAATGAAGATTAACAAAGGTGTTATTAGTTATGTTGGAATGCTCCTTACTTTCTGAGCTTCAACAGGGATGACAAACGATAGCGTTTGTGTTTCGTTGTTGTTTCGAGTTAAAATGGTTACAAACGCCTCAACAGACCAGCAACTGGGATTACATTTGCCTTTTTGTTTGTGTGGTTAGTTCTATCCTGGTTTAATCTCAGATTAAGTTGATTGTTTGTCTTTTATCTGAACTGAATTTCTTAAAAAAAACAACTACTGGGCAAATTAAAACGGAATTTTTCACCGTTAGCATCAACTTTATCCGAATGACCTTCCCAAACTTTTTTGTCTGTTGCCACCCTAAAGGCAAATTTTCAGCTCATCCTAAATTTTGTTTTCTGACCCAACTTGTGAACACGTGCCACACGTGCAACACACCAATTTGTTTGAAATTGTGTTTGCAAGAATTATTTCTTTCTTAGTCTTAGTCTTCATTAATGAATCTTTATTAGAGAAGTGACGACGGCGGCACGATGAGTAGGACCGCTTTCACCTCGCAGCAAGAAGGTTGTGGGTTTGATTCCTCTCTGGGCGGAGTTTGTATGTTCTCCTCGTGTCTGTGTGGGTTCTCTCCAGATTCTCCAGCTTTGTCCCAGCTCCAAAGACATGCAGCTTAGGTGTATTACAATATTTTCTGTACTATAAAGCGCACTGGATTATAAAGCGCACTGGATTATAAAGCGCACTGGATTATAAGGCGCACTCTCATTTTTGAGAAAATTAAAGGCTTTTAGTTGCGCCTTATAGTGTGGAAAATACTGATTAGGTGTATTGATTACACCAAATTGTCCATTAGTGTGAATGTGGGTGGTTGATTGACTTTCATGTGGCCCAGTGATGGCGTCAAGTCTGGGGTGTTCCCTGCCTCTTGCCAGTAGCCTTGCTGAGATTGGGTTCAGCAGATCCACGGCCTGCAAGGTGGATAAGCAGCTACGATGGATGGATGGATGGATGGATGGATGGATGGATGGATGGATGGATGGATGGATGGATGGATGATGGATGGATGGATGGATGGATGATGGATGGATGGATGGATGATGGATGGATGGATGGATGGATGGATGATGGATGGATGGATGGATGGATGGATGGATGGATGGATGGATGGATGGATGGATGATGGATGGATGATGGATGGATGGATGATGGATGGATGGATGGATGATGGATGATGGATGATGGATGATGGATGGATGGATGATGGATGGATGGATGGATGGATGGATGATGGATGGATGGATGATGGATGGATGGATGATGGATGGATGGATGGATGATGGATGATGGATGGATGGATGATGATGGATGATGGATGATGGATGATGGATGGATGGATGATGGATGATGGATGGATGGATGGACAGAGAAGTGACATTGCATGGCAGACACGGCTGTAGAAGTGAAGTCCTCTTTCAGAGACGTCCGTTAATGATTAACGTTCTGGCGTTGGGTTTCTGTCGCTCTTTATCTGGCAGACGTTTTTCATGCTCAAACACCACCTCATGACTTTTTTCCAAGTTGTTGTGAATCATCATCATTCCACATGCCCTTTAAACCCTCGCTTTTTGCCTTTCAATCGTGTTCCTTTTTTTTTTTTTTTTTTTTTGGAGCTGAAGGAGAGAGACTGAAGGAGGAAGAGAAAGAAAAAAAAGGTGGGGGGTTACCTGTACTGAGTGGCCCCACCTCTTCTGGCCATTGAGAAAGAGTAAACACTAAACCGCTGCTTACCTCCACACTCACCCAGACACCGACAGGCAAGGAGACTCTCAAGGAGAGTGAATGGGCTGAAATAGAGTCGGTTTGAGACGAGTGTGAATGTGCAAAGTGACTCCCCAAGACAAAACACACCAGGTGAATTCGGCCCCCGCTGCACTCCTAAGTCTGCCATACAGGTAAAGTGTTCCAGTGCCTTTTCAAATGTGTGTATATTGTAAACATGCGTGCAGTTAACGGCTGATTTAACAACTGGTCATTACTTTTTGTTTTAAAAAATACTGTCAACACTTCTTTAAATGTAATTCTCCAGCTTATAAGCAATATTTTTGCAAAATTTAGTAAAACCTCTGGTCATCTTTATGGAACAACCCACTTCCTGGTGTTCCTTATGCCTTCTTGTTAAAAAAAAAAAAAGTTTGACGTTTCAAACCCTCGACCCAATTTGTTCAGTCTTTCTAATCAAGGCATTCTTGAGGAAATCACATTCTTCTTTTTTGGCACTCATCTTCTTAACTTTTTTTTTTTTTTTTTTATAATCGAATGAAGGAATCTAAACATTCGTCTGGAATCACCAGACTTCCCTGTTTTGTTGCTTTTATCAGAGCCAAAGCGATTCACAAACAGACAAGACAAGGCAATTGAGCCAATCAGTAGCTGGAATGAAGATAGAGATGTCCTTACAATGGAACCAGTGGAACCAGCGGAGTGGCACGACACTGTGTGTGTGTGTGTGTGTGTGTGTGTGTTTGCATGTATGATTCTGTTAATGTGTAATAAGCAGAGGATTATAAAAACATTTTGGTGGCTGCTTGAAGACGTTGCTGTTATAACCTATAGACCTCTGGCTTCTTTGTCATATAAAATGTGGACTTTTACCCTGAATGCTAACCTGTTTGTTGTGTGCGTGTTTATGCATGCGCGCGTGTGTGTGTGTGTGTGTGTGTGTGTGTGTTTTGGTGTGTGTCAATGTGTGTGGGTGGGGGGTGGGTAGTAGTGACAGAGTCCACTCATCTAGTGTTAAGTTCCCTTGACGTGATTTACATTTCAGGTTTTTTTTTTTTAATTTTTAAAGAGAAATACTACATTATGTTTGAACCAAAAATTACAGCGTTGGCAGAAACGTTTCTTCAGTTTCACATTCTTCTTTTGTGCCATTGTAGAAGTCTTAAGTGTGTTTGTCGACAGGGAGGGACGTTGTTTGATTGTAAAAGGGAGTGTGAAGGTCAGCTGCTTCCTGAACCGCTGTCATAAGTGTGAAAACACAATGAAGCTATATGGAGATATGTGGGTGGCAGATACGGCCAGAAACTTAAATTACATCTTGTTAATTCCTCCTTATGCACAGCACACATACACACACACACACACACACACACACACACACACACACACACACACACACACACATTAGAGGCCTCTAATGCCTTTGTCACGAGTGTGGGACACTGCCAACGTCAGACGTAACCATATGAAACAACGTGTCCTAAGGCCTTGAACACACCAGCTGATTAGCGAGAGGAATGCAGTTGCCTAAGAAAAGCGCTTTCCAGTTAGCACTAAAGCTAAACTGGATATATTAATTATGCATCCCTTTGTGAATGAAATAGAGAGTAGAGTAGAGTAGAACTTTATTGATCCCTTAAGGAGGTTCCGTCAAGGAAATTAACTTCTCCGTCGCACTACACACAGCATAGTGAGTAGAAAAAAATACACAGGAAAAGCACACAGAAAGTAGCACCAGCACCAAATAGAAAGAATACTAAATAACACACCAAGAATATGCGAATAAAAAGGCATAAATAGGCAAAGGGAATGTGTGGAATATGTGGAAAATATATGGAATATGTGGAATGGCAGAGCTGGTCTTTTTTACAATTAGCTCTTTGACTGTTGATACTGAATCAACGCTGATGCAGCAATTTGAGTAGAAAAAGGGACAATCCTGGTGTTTTTTAGTAATATGGTGTTCTGACTGGACAAAAAGGGGAGGTTTGTGAAGGTAGGAGGTCTCTTGGGGTAAATGAACTGGAATCATCCCAGTGTAGTGAAGCTGAGGTGGGCTGAAGGAGGTCACTTGTGCACTCTGTCTGACCTGAAATTCTTCAAGCCAGTTTCACTTTAAAGGGCTTTTCTAGCGCTGGGGAGGGGGGCTGAATATTCGTTCTAGCAGAACCCCCACCCCCACACACATCCCTCTCTCTCTCCCCCCACTCTACTCTTTCCTGTATAAACTATTGATTCTTTAGTGGGTCAGGTGAAGTGGGAGAATCGGAATTCTTATTGGTGAGCACAATGGAGGGGGAAAAAATCAATTGTTAAAGAACAGAATAGTTATGTATAGTCTGGACTATCAGACAGCAGGTCACTGTTTGTGAACTCAAAAGTCACATTTCATAGATGTGTGTAAATATGTGCAAAAAAAGTATTTTCTGCTCTATAAGGCGCACCTTCAAAAATTACCTATTTTAAAACGTTTTTCATATATAAGGCGCACTGATTATCAGGTACATCTGATTATAAGGTGCACCTTCAATGAATGGCCTATTTTAAAGCTGTTTCATATATAAGGCGCACTGGATTATAAGGCGCACTGCTGGTTTTTGAGAAAATTAAAGGCTTTCAGGTGTGCCTTATAGTGCGAAAAATACTGTAATCGTAATGTATTTTAACTTCTTTTACCCCAAACTGACCTTTTTTATAACTTAACCAAGTTGTTTCACTGCCTAAAGCAAAAGGACATATCTTTAATTTTTTAAAGTCGAAGTCACTGGTATTTACAAAAAAAACATTACAAAAATAAAGACCAAATAAGAAGCTGCTATCATGTACAGACGTCAGTCAGGGAAGTGAAACTCAGGCAGTCTCTCCCTCTCTCTTTGTAATTCAGTATAAAGTGAAACATCCAAAGAAAAACATTTCAAATGGACACCAAACAAACAAAAAAAAAAGAACGATACGGTGATAACGCAGCTTCCCTCTGTGTGTCTGAACGCTTCATCCTGCCTTAGTCAGCATGCTGACAGTTCAGCTGTGTGAACCATGGTGCGCGGACATCATGTGTCTTGAGGGTCAGCCGCAGTTCTTACTTCTCTTCTGTCACGTTCATTGTTTTACGCTCAGCTGTGGGCATTTACTCCAGCTGACAGCTGAGAATAAAACGCATAGGAGACACACACTTTCATTTGCAAATACTTTATATATTATCAGCAAACATTGCCCACTTTTTTAAAGATTTTTTTCAACTATGCATGCATGTAAAATATTTCTTCTTATTTTACATTTAAGCAGCCAGATACCAGAAATCATAGCAGGAAGTTTTCATTCGTTTGTCACTTTTTTTTTTTTTTTTTTTTAACATTTTACAAGAGAAACTGCTTTCAGGAAATCACACCACACTGTGGTGCCCTTGTACAGGTCATATCGGTCCACAGAAATAAAAGAAAAAAGCAGTTCTCTGGTCTTATGACATGCTACTTATTTACTTATATGGGTGACATGTAATAATAGATGACAGTTGTACGAGCTGAGATACTGATTACCAGCATCAATTTACTGCTGACTTTATTCCTGCTTCATCTTACCTAAGCAGCAGATTAACAGTGAAAATATTGAGTCACACAATTACAGTACTGACATAAATGTTTGTGGTTTAGCCAAATGCACACAAATTAGCTAACAAACATACACACAACCAATTTAGACCTGCTTGTCTTCGCTTGAAACAACAGCTGATTTACAATTTTATCGAGCCTTACATTAAACTATAGATAATATTTTAAGCAGGGCTGTCATTCATTGTATTCACGTTGATTACGATAATATATTTAATCATGATTAGTCGCATATTTAAATAATTTACCAGTCCTTTCGTGGGACTTTATAAACGTACATTTGTGTGAGGGAATAAAGAAACACACGACAAACTGGTTATAGGGATCAGATTGTTTTTACTTAATAACATCTGAGCTTAGTTTTGATGATTTTTTTAATAAAAAATGACTTATTTTCATATTCCGCTGTGGTTAGCGTGGCTAAGATATGATTCTGCTGTGCCAGCGTTGCCTTCAGTGGGTCTTCTTTATGTTGGACCTGCTTTATCATCTCCAGAGCTGAATGTGAACTCATAGCTCACCATATCCTGGATGAAGTCACTCCTCCTCTTCATCGAGAGAGGCGTGCTCAATGCAAGCTTAGCCCGTTTTTAATGTCTTAGCCGTGGTGTGTATTGTGTGCTGTGCAGGGCTTTTACTCCTAGATGGTAGCAGATAGCATATGGTGTTTCTCATTTTTTACAGACAACTCATCCCTGTAAGATCCTCACGTGTTTTATTTCATCTAGTTCATATTATTTGCATCAGGTATCTAAATTAAAGTCCAAATTGGGAGATGGCTCCTCAGTCAATCACACTGGAGTTACAGTGATGGTAAAAAGGGTTAGTGTCTCGTTCTAATGTCTTAATGCTGTCCGTCCAACTTTAAACTTTAATATTAAATTAATAAAATAAAATAAGAATAAGAATAAAAATAAAATAAAATAAAATAAAATAAAATAAAATAAAATAAAATAAAATAAAATAAACTTGTTTGTACAGTTTATAGATAAATTACTCATTAATACATTGTTGAGCTTTCAACGAGATTTGTTGACATGAATGTAAATATACATGATATAAAATTATTCTGTTCAGCTGTATTCTATAGTCAGCGTATGTGACGTGACGTTATGGTGCGTTTGTGCTCCTGACGAATTGTTTGGTGAATACCTACAGTATTTTCCGCACTATAAGGCGCACCTGAAAGCCTTTAATTTTCTCAATTTCATATAATCCAATGTGCCTTATATGTGAAAAGATTTAAAATAGACAATTCATTGAAGATGAGTTCCCAGATGCGTTTTATAATCCAGTGCGTTTTATAATCCAGTGCGTTTTATAATCCAGTGCGTTTTATAATCCAGTGTGCATATTTAATCCAGTGCGTTTTATAATCCAGTGTGCTTTATAATCCAGTGCGCTTTATAGTGCAGAAAATCCTGTAATCATTAAGGTTGTGGGTGGTTCAACAGTTAACTGGTGACCTGATGGACGGTGCAGTCACTGGAACACTTGACAACCCCCGTCTCCACCTCCCCCCCAGTAAAGCAAGCGCGAGTCTTGATTGGTTCTCACTAACAAGTTAATCTTTTATTTGGATTGACCTCTCTGGTCAGAGGAAGGCCCTGATGTTACTCATCTGTAATCCTGTAATCCTGCTCCCCTTCACAATCTACACCTTTTTTTATTTTTGCTTGACGTCAAATTGATTTTATATGCTTACGTACAAACACTTACAGAAATAACTTTTGCTTTATTTATATCCAATCGACTGTCATTTGATCTACAGTCTATTTGTAGCTCTTTCACATTTTTGCTCTCATCTGTGAATCCTTCTTTGTCCGTCCATCATCCTCTAGACTGTGTACTAAACAGACATTCTTCCAGACTGCTGACTCCTCAGGGTTGGTTTCAAGAGCAGCTGAAACTCCAACACACTGCTGACCACACACACACACACACACACACACACACACACACACACACAGTGTGACTGTCATCTCTCTCCTTTTCACACCAACTCTTTCTATATGTCGCTCCTGCCTTTCTTTGCTCATTTTTTTTTTTTTTTTTTACACAGAAACTTTCTGAGCGAGTGGCGTTCTGTCCTCTGGCTGTTTTTCCTCTCAGTCATCCCTCTATCTGCTCTCTTGACTGCCCAGGAAGGTGTGTGTTGTTTGCTTAAGTTAAGCTTTGCAAGGAACATGTTCTCCGTTGTTATGTACAAAAAAAAAAAAACTCGACACATGCATGCCCGAATACACACACACACACACACACACACACACACACAGATTTCCAAATGTCAGAGTAAGATGAGGAAGCATTGAAACCACAGTTTTTGTCCATTTCCTGTATTTTTCCTGATTTTCTGCAGCTCTAAGCAGAAATCATAGAACACAACTTCTCACATGAACCTTTGTTAGTGACAAGATACATTTCAGCAATAACTACTTTGGTCTGTTATCAGAAGGAGTGAGACGCAAAAGAATTATTGTCAAAAATTAATTTGTATAAAATTATTCATAATGTACAGAAACACGGAAGAACAAATAACTACATTTGATTGTTTTTTACTGTTTATTTACGCTTTTTTTATTCCTATGCCTATTTATGCCTTTCTATTTGTATATTGATGTTTTATTTATTACTCTTTCTATTTGCTGGTACTACTTTCTATGTGCTGGTGCTTTCTGTGTGCTTTTCCTGTGTTTTTTTTTTTGTACTCACTGACCTGTGTGTAGTGCGATGGAGAAGTTAATTTCCCTGAAGGAAACCTCCTTAAGGGATCAATAAAGTTCTACTCTACTCTCTCTGATCAATGCATTCAAAACATTCATCTATTGCATGTAGTTGATGTGGTTTTACACGTATTTCCAAAATTCCTGTTGATTTCCAACCTAGGAGCCAAGTCAGAAGGAAATGATCTATTTGAACAACAAAATTTATATATTTTTTTCTGATGTCTGCTTCTCATGTGGAATAAATGGAGAGTTTGATCTCTTAGGACCTAAAAAAAACAAAAAAACAAACAAAAAAAACAGCATTTCTTTCTTTAAAAATACAGAATATAAATTAAAAACCTTAATATTTCTAATAGAGTAAAAGCACATATATCTATGTGTGTGTGTATGTTTGTGTGTTTTTCATCCTAAAACTTCCTACTAAAAGTCTTGTGTACACAAACAGTTATACACAAGTTAGCTCCACCCTCATCAGTTCTCATGCTTTGGCTCAGTGTGTGTGTGTGTGTGTGTGTGTGTGTGTGTGTGCGTGTGTGTGTGTGTGTGTGTGTGTGTGTGTGTGTGTGTGTGTGTGTGTGTGTGTGTGTGTGTGTGTGTAGAGGAGGCTGGCCTCTGTGCTCAGTGCCCTGCTGTACCTGTCTCTCATGGAGGTGGACCAACACTCCCAGAGCAGGCGGCCAAGCAGCAGAGCGCTGTGGAGCAACAGGGGTAGCTATCCTCCTTTCTCACCACTCATTGCCTCCTTTTTCTTCTGCTCTTTTCCACCAACATCCCCTCAACTGGGATTTCTGGGATGTTTCCGTCTCACTTCCCACCTGCCCACTCTGGGTTTTCTTTTAGATTCTTCAGCCTCAAATAGCAGCAGTTTTCACTTTGACATATCAGTTCTGAGTTGGTGTTTGAGAAGACAGCTTACTATAATATTGTCCCTTTGTTGCGCGGTGTCTGTTAAAGTAGAAGTGTTGCTGTTTGCTTGATCTTTTTCTGCTTTTTTTTGTGTCCCTGTTTTTAAGGGATGCTGGGCAGACACTGTGACTCGGTCGCCTCCACGTGCTGGTGTGTGTGTGTGTGTGTGTGTGTGTGTGTGTGTGTGTGTGTGTGTGTGTGTGTGTGTGTTTGTGTGCGTGCATACAGTAAAGATGGCAGCCTCCTTAAGCCTGTTTTCTTTCCTAGACTGGATCAGTGTCGCTCAGGATCGTACGGCAAACTAAGAGATGCATTGTTCCTTACTTTTTGGACACATACTTTGGATTTTTTTTTCCTATAATCTGCAATAGATTGAAAGCCAAAGAGTTTGCTTGCTGACACCCCCCTGAATACGGTCTGTAAACACTCCTGAAAACAGGTCAGTGTTGACTTAGAGTGAGATCAGTGGCATGAAATGTCCCTTTTTTATTTCTAGCTATGGTTAACAATGCTCCGATAATCCCATGCCTCATTTGGTTGTATGAACGAAAGGTAGGGATTTGTATACGGTGGTCTGTTTTTATGGCATAAAAGCCTTCTTTGCCTGTTCATAAAACAAGTCATTTCCCAATAGCGTGCTGTTAATCTGTTGAGAATCCATTGCGTCTATCAATCATAAACACAGTGTAATAACTAATCTTCATGGCTGTAACTGGAACACTTAAACCCAACAGGTTGGCAGCCAATAAAACCCATGCTCTTTAACTTCCTGTGCAGAGTGCACACCGGTCTGCCCTTCCTGTCTCTACCATCTTGGAGTTCACAACCTTTGAACCCTGGTGCCTGAGCTCCAAATGTCTGCGTAGATTACGATTTAACACATGGTTTGTTTGCGTTGTGCTTCACCAAAGAAAGACAATCACACAGAAGTTAACCTTAAGTTTTCTTGCTAAAATTCTAGTTTGTAAATCTTTACATTTTCTGTGAGTAAAGCCTCTGATTTGAGTTCATCTGAGTTAATCATCTACCTGCTGCTGCCTCAGCTTTCTCTCTCTCTCTCTCTCTAACACACACACACACACACACACACACACACACACACACACACACACACACACACACACACACACACACAAATACACATTCACTTGCCGGTTTAAACATTGCATAAAGTCAGAACGTTTACATTTTCAAACAATAAGTTGTTTATATATTATAATACACAATATAATAATTATATTATTTACATTATATTATATTAAATTATTTATTTTAGATTGTTTTTTTTCACACATTCACTGCTTTCAGAGTCTTCTCTAAGAAAGGGAAGCCTAAGCACAAAATAGTCAGCACTGAGGAAGTTGGGAATATCTCCAAGTCATCAAAAGCAGGAAGTAGGTCACCTCGTGCTGAAACTGGACATTTTTGACTCGCAAAATATCCACTTAAGAGATTTTTGTCTTTAAAGAGTCTTAAACTAACTTCATTATAAAGAGTGTTAGCCTCACAGTTCCACATCGCTCCTTCTTATCACTGAGCAAAACTTCCAAAGTGAATATTGTCCTCCCTTTGTCATCAGTCTGGCCAGATAAGGCTGATAAGAGATGGAGTCATGTTAGCAGTTCACACAATGGAAGGAACAGAGGGAGGGCACACTGAGCTGTGGAAGCAGAGGGAAGGCAACACAGAAATAAGCAACAGGCTGTTTTCATGTCATGGACAGCGAGAAAAAGCCTTGAGTGATGCACTTTTCATTTTTTCGCCCAGTAACGACACCACCTCCCCGCTGACCAGAGTCAGACTGTGTCTCAATATGTACTGATAAGTCTACCAAAAATGGGCTTTTTATAACTTTTGTGTCATTTTGACCTATGTCAACATGCCAACCAGCCGTTGACTAAATATAGAAGGTGGAAACCATTTCTTATTTCTTGCTGATTTGTTTTAAAATGCTGCTTTTGTGTCTCCAGATGTACAAAAACACAACGCAGCTCCATCTAGCCTTCTCTGTACTTCTCTATCAACATCCTCAAAACAAATTCTGCATCTGTAGTACTCTTAAAATGCTGCTTTGTGTAGACATCAATAAGTATGTTAATCAATATTTAAATCTGTATTCTAAGTGTGCCAGACATTTCCTTTTTTCTAACATTTGCATTTTTTATTCCTCTCTACATGAGATGGGAGCTAGTTTTCAAGTAAGTCTAAGCCCTCCAGCCTTGGGCAAACTAACAGGTGACAGGTGTGTGTGTGTGTGTGTGTGTGTGTGTGTGTGTGTGTGTGTGTGTGTGTGTGTGTGTGTGTGTGTGTGTGTGTGTGTGTGTGTGTGTGTGTGTGTGTGTGTGTGTGTGTGTGGGAGAGGGGGATATTGGGTCAAGCAAAATGAGTGAGTGTTACCATGGTTGCTTGGCTTAGTAGTGTTTTACCTTTGTTGACTGCATCAGCTATCTAAATCAAAGTCCAGGCAATCTTGTGACGCACAAGTAGCACACACACACACACACACACCCAACCCAACCTACCAAAAGAGGTGGTTTTTAGATGGCCTAATTGGTTACATGGTGTTTTTGATGAAAAAGCAGTGATTGATTGCTTCACTAGAAGTATGAGGATATGGGATTTAAAATGTTGCGGATTGTTCGGTGGTGAATGCTGGCTGTGTTGGAAAAAAGACAGAGTAAGAGGGTTATGCTTGGAAAGCCGATTTCCAAGGGTTAATGAACTGAGTTACACATAAACACACACACACACACACACACACACACACACACACACGCACACAGAAAGAGACAGAGAAAGTTGCACTTACACAAAGAGGTTAAAGTCCAACACCAGCTTATAGTGAGTGTGTGTGTGTGTGTGTGTGTGTGTGTGTGTGTGTGTGTGTGTGTGTGTGTGTGTGTGTGTGTGTGTGTGTGTGTGTGTGTGTGTGTGTGTGTGTGTGTGTGTGTGTGTGTGTGTGTGTGTGTGTGTGTGAAAAACATTCTTGAATAAAACAGTGCGCAGCATTTTGACCCAGTATGGAGTCACTAGGGTCAAATTTGACAAAATTCCTTTACCCAAACTCTTCTAATTTGCACACACAGATGTACACACACACACACACACACACACACACACACACACACATCCTGAGCATGTGATATAGTCGCACTGAGTGAACCTTGAGCTGGAAGTTTCAGGGTTTACAGCCGTTAATTTTCTCTGATAGGGGTAACATGTCAGCAAAGGATCTGAAGAACTCAACAAAACAAGGTTGTAAAACCGCTGATAGGAAAGGTGTTTTGGAATTTGTAGATACGATTTTATCTCATTACGTGACCGAGACACTTACATTATGTGTCCAAGTCACATTATGTAAGTCATTCAATCTCATGATTGTAATTGTTCTTCTAAATCACCGATTTTGTTTCAACAAGCTGTCAAATCATTGGTTTTTAACCATTTTGATAAACCCGTTTCTCGTCGCCCTCCTCAGGCCCGACATCTGATTGGATGGTTTCGTCAGAATGACAGCTGAAGATCCTGCTTCTTCCTCAGCCATGAGCAATAACGCTGCCCACTCCAAAGCCTCCAGTGCACCCCAACACTCTTTCCATGGACAGGTCAGTATCCCAGAGGGAGTTGCAGGGGCGCCCAATGAGCCTGCCCTGGTGGCCCTGATGGAGCGCACCGGCTACAGCATGGTCCAGGAAAATGGTCAGCGTAAATATGGTCCTCCACCTGGTTGGAATGGCACCTCTCCACCACGAGGATGTGAGATCTTCGTGGGCAAGATCCCACGGGATGTTTATGAAGACGAACTTGTCCCTGTGTTTGAGTCTGTCGGACGCATCTATGAGATGCGTCTGATGATGGACTTTGATGGAAAGAACAGAGGATACGCGTTTGTGATGTACACGGAGAAACACGAGGCCAAGCGAGCTGTACGTGAGCTCAACAACTATGAGGTGCGGCCTGGACGACTTCTTGGGGTCTGCTCCTCCGTGGACAACTGCCGACTTTTCATCGGTGGCATCCCCAAGACCAAAAAGCGTGAGGAGATCCTAGAGGAAGTCTCCAAGGTGACAGAAGGGGTACTAGATGTGATAGTTTATGCCAGCGCTGCGGACAAGATGAAGAACCGAGGCTTTGCCTTTGTAGAATATGAATCACACCGTGCAGCCGCTATGGCTCGTAGGAAGTTGATGCCTGGACGCATTCAACTTTGGGGCCACCAGATTGCAGTAGACTGGGCCGAGCCAGAGATTGATGTTGACGAAGATGTGATGGAGACAGTGAAAATCCTCTATGTCAGGAATCTCATGATGGAGACAAGCGAGGAGACAATCCGACAGGTGGGGCTGACTTTTCAATCTAGAACTTCATTTCGTTTCGTTTTGTTTGCCGGTCTTTACCAGTCACCCTCTTTTTCTGTCCACCAGGTGTTCAGCCAGTGGAATCCTGGTTGTGTTGAACGTGTAAAGAAAATACGCGACTATGCCTTCGTCCACTTTAACTCCCGTGATGACGCCGTCCTAGCCATGGACCACCTCAATGGCACAGAGGTGGAGGGATCCTGTATAGAAGTGACACTAGCCAAACCAGTGGATAAAGAGCAGTACTCACGCCAAAAGGCCTCTAAAGGGGCTTCTGCTACCCCAGAGGCCACTCAGCAGAACTACGTTTACCAGTGTGACCCCTACACATTGGCCTACTATGGTTATCCCTACAACACCCTCATTGGGCCCAACAGGGACTACTTCATTAAAGGTTAGAATTCATTCTTCCTGCTTCTGTAACAGTAAGGATCATTTGCAATATCCAGAGTATTTCTCTGAGAAAAGTCTATATTTGTAAGTGTTAGTGACAGCGCAAAGATACAATTGCTATAACCATTGACAAACACCTCATCAATAGGCATGATTTTTAAGTTGTCGTGATGACCAAGGCAATAATGATTTCAAATTTGATGACAATATTATTCATTTGATAAAAAGTTTTGAAATCTTTAACTTGATGATGTTTGGTGCTTAAAATCAGAAGAACTCTTAAAAAGCAAAGACAAAAACAATATGATGGACCAATGAATGCTAATCCCATGACCTCCAATGATTGATTATATGTGGTCTGTGGGTGGTAGCAGGAAAATTTGTTTGACTTTCAACAATCATTGTGTTTTGGTTTTCTCTTTAAAGGATCCCCAATGATACAGAACAATGGTAATCTCTCACGTCCTTATTCCTACTTACTCCTTCAATGAACAATGAGCTTTTCTCGCCATATGTCAAATATTCTAACACCATCCTTTTCTTCCTATGCTGTCACTTCCCATTTTCCCACAACAAAGCTCATAACATCTTGAGTACCATCTCACAGTGCTGTAAACTAGCGAGCATCTAATTCAAGGGTCAGAGCAGTACTCAGTAAAAAGGTCTAACTAGATCCAAAAAAAATCCTGTTCTCAAAGAGATATGGCCAAGACATTCCCAGTAGCAGCTGCAATTTACCTAAAAATTGTCTTAAATTAGAGTTAAGTGACTCTTGTTGCTACCCTACTCCTATAACGTGAGACAACCTTGCAAAGAAGTTTGAACCCAACATAAAATGTTGCCTTACATGTTGCGCCAATGCAACAAGTTGCCCCTACTCCCAAGTCCTAAACCACAACCCCTGTCATCATATTATTTTAATTGTATTTTAAGCAGGTACTGTGCGAGGTCGTGGTCGTGCTGCTGCAGGTAACCGTACCCCTGGGCCACGTGGGTCGTACCTGGGGGGTTACTCTGCTGGTCGTGGCATCTACAGCCGCTACCATGAAGGCAAGACCAAGCAGCCCGAAAAACCCTATGAGCTGATGCCCAGTCTGGAGCTTGCTGCCTCTGTCAACCCCGTTGGCATCAAACCTGGCACAAGTCAGTGAGATAGACATATCCGTCCATATCCTTGCCCACTTCCAAAGAGTTCACTTCTAGTTCATAATTTTCTGTCTCTCTCTCTCTGGTGAGGTTTAAGGAACATTTTGTTTATGGTTGTTGCTGGATGGTTTTGTGCAAAAGGATTTCCTTTCTTTTCAAAAAGGACAAAAAAATATCTGTTCTTTCTAGCATGACCAGAACGTAACCACAGTATTTGTTCCTTATTCCACACTTTTTTGTACCATAAATTTATATTACTGGATGTTCAGACAAAAAACAGCACTGTGTGAAAAACAACACCAGGGTCTAATCAACCTGTAAACTATTTGATTTTTGATTTTGATTTTTTTCCTTGATGAGGCAAAATTTTTAAGGAAATTTACTGGCTGAATGAGGATGCCCAATTAAATGAGGAAAGCCATGTTAATTCATGCAGCACTGTTGTCTGTCTGAACATGGCCATAGTTCTATATAAGGAACAAAAGGTTTATATATATATATATATATATATATCAGAGCATACTCTGAGATATATATATATATATATATATATATATATATATATATATATATATATATATATATATCAGAGCATACTCTGAGATATATATATATATATATATATATATATATATATATATATATATATATATATATATATATATATATATATATATATATATATATATATATATATATATATATCTCAGAGTATGAAGTATATCAGAGTATGAAGCTATTGGATGTCTTGGATGTCAGCCTACACAGTATCTCTGTAGGAATAGCTTCTTCAGTTTCATTAGTTTTTGAACAGTTTCAATCATAGAGTTGAAACTCAAAACTAAAAGCACAAACTAAAGATTATAATCTGCTATTTCCTATTGGGTCCAAGTCTAATCAAATCAACTGAAGGATAATACCAGTGTGATGATGTATGGTGGTGGCTCATCTACTGCTGCAAAGATTTAGTCTATCCAATCATTATTAACACGAGTTTGAAATGCATGCTTTATAAAATGTGATTTCATGACATTTCTTCTCTTTTTTGTTTTTAATTTGTAAATCTGTTAATGAACTACACTGTAAAATGAGCTGTCCACGGAAAGAAGAATATTTAAGGTGGCTTGCTTTTAAATGGTAAATCCATCCATCCATCCATCCATCCATCCATCCATCCATTCATCGTTTTCCCAGTGCATTTGCTGTTACACCAAAAGAAAATGCAATCCCATTGAGGCAAAACCATTTACATGATTTACAACAAACAAGAGAAACAGACATCAAAATAAATACATAATGGCATTAATTAATTAATTAATTAATTAATACACTGGTATTATTCTTTACTGTTCAGGTTCATTACACATCCAAATTACTAAAAGTTACATATAGCTTTTTTAAACATAAATATGATCTGAAATCATGTATTGTTTACACTAATGTTAATTATTTGGGGACTATTTTTAAGTGAATTTTCTCCGTGCTCATGTGGAGCCGTTTGACCTCAATCTTGCGAGTTTTCAGTCTGTGGAATCACAGGATCACCAGATTGAAAAGACTTTGTCCATCTGGAACAATGACTGATGTTGTGTTCATTTTGTGTGTGCTTGTGCGTGTGCGTGTGTGTCTGTGTGTGAAGTTAATCCACAGTTGAGCACCATCATAATCCAAATCACACCCCAAGGCCAATTTGTGTCATTCCTAATTGTTTTCCTTTTTCTGTTTATTTACCCCTCACCACTAGTAACCACTAGAATCCTTCAATCATTTCTCAGACGACCTTCAGATCTAAGTGTGCTCATTTTGATTTGAGTGTGGATGCATGCAGAGAAAATGTCTCTCTAATAGTGTGAATGCAAACATATGAACCATGTCTTGGAATACAGATTCTGTATCCGTGCTCTCATTCATGTATCTCTCCATGTGTATAGTGGCCTTGCCTACTCTGGGTGGCCAATACCCAGTGTTTAGCACAGCCCCCGCTGCCAAGCTGATGGAGGAGGGGAAGATGCACACAGTGGAGCACCTTATCAACCCTCTGGCCATGCAACACACTGAACACACCACTGCTACCGCTGCTGCCGCTGCCACTGTCCTACCTGCCGTCTCCACTCCTCCACCTTTTCAGGTGTGGGCTATGATGCTGTTCTTTACAACTTCCACGTTATATGACACAAATTATGGGTCGATTGTGGAACATGTTCAATATGTTCTGCACTATAAGGCGCACTGGACTATTAGGCGCACCTTCAATGAAAGGCCTCTTTTAAAACTGTCTTTATATGCAAGGCGCACTGGATTAAAAGGGTTATCTGATTATAAGGCGCACTTTCAATGAGTAGAGAGTGGAACTTTATTGATCCCTTAAGGAGGTTCTGTCAGGGAAATTGATTTAAGTTTAAGTTAAGTTTAAGTTAGGTTTAAGATAGCTTAAGTTAAAGTTAAGTTAAAGTTAAGTTAAAGTTAAGTTAAGTTTAACTTAAGTTTAACTTAAGTTTAAGTTAAGTTTAAGTTTAAGTTAAGTTTAACTTAAGTTTAACTTAAGTTTAAGTTGAGATTCAATGAATGGCCTATTTTAAAACTGTTTTCACATACAAGGCGCACTGGATTAGAAGGAGCACTATCGTTTTTGAGAAAATTGAAGGCTTCTGGGTGCGCCTTGTAGTGTGGAAAATACTGTACTGTCACCTTACAGTAAGGAGTGGGCTTCTCACTATATTCCTTCTCTTATTCTTTCATTTCCCAGGGCCGTCCAATCACTCCAGTCTACGCCATGGCACACAATGTTCAGCGTATCCCAGCTGCTGGCGGTCTGTACGGAGCTGGATATGTCCCCTTTGCAAACTATGCTGCAAACACAGCAGCGCTGGCCGCTCTGCAGAAGAACGCAGCGGTGGCAGCCGCGGCATACGGGGGGTACACAGGATACGCAGTCCCGCAGGCCTTCCCCGCAACAGCTTTCCAGCTGCCTATCCATGATGTCTACCAGACGTATTGATTGTGAGGGTTAGACCAACAAGAAACAACAACAAATCTAACCCGTCTGCGACTGAATTACCACCAACGGCGTGCATTCTGTCCCATCAGACAAAAAAAGCATCACTTGAACTTGTGAACATCTAATAATTTTATAAGAACATCATTTTGAAGCAAACATTTAGAAAAGAGACTATGAAACAATGACAACCTGCAGTCTCATACCCTGTCCTACAGGCCCTGGTGTATCCTTGATGCTACTGAACCTCATGGCAGCATCACTGTAAGTTAGAACACAACAAGGATGAAGTATGAAGTGACAGTCAACCCCTGAATCCAACCCCACACCCAAACAACAAGCATTATTCTCAACAACAGTCTCAATTCCCATCCTATATCCTCTTTCTCTCTCTCTCTCTCTCTTCCACTATCCAACTCTCTCTCTGTCCCTCCCTTTCTGCTCCTCCTCTCTCTCTTGATCGCTCTCTTTTTCACCACAAAGTTTCTGCGGAAACACTGAGGTACATTCATTTATTTATGACGAGGAGAGACATTGAAGGTTGTATTCTCTCTGGG
The DNA here is from genome assembly GCA_013358685.1 of Antennarius maculatus. NCBI lineage: Eukaryota > Metazoa > Chordata > Actinopteri > Lophiiformes > Antennariidae > Antennarius > Antennarius maculatus. The sequence goes on from CM023612.1 coordinate 24,413,763, forward strand.
TGTCTCATATTATTTGGGGTTGTGTTTGATTTCAGGCGAAAGACAGATAGACCTTTACACCATGTTAACTGTTTTGAAATAAAAGTAAATATACAACAGGAACTACTGACAAATGGGGCCACCACTGAAGACAGTTCTTTTGGATATACTAATGTCTTTTCTCTTTGTTTTAAAAGTATTTTTCTTTGAGTATATAGTATTCTAGACAATTCTGTGTGCTGTAGACGACGCTGTCCGTCCATGCTGTTTTAATGTGTAGGCTATGCTTCACATATGCCTGTATGGTACTTCCTGGTTTATTTAGTTTTGTTTTGGATTGTTTAAAAATGAAGGCTCCATATGATATCTTTACTTGCCTATTATTAGTTTGTATGTTTTCTCCTCTTTTATTATTTTTTTTCTTGGTTTGTTTGAAAAAAAAAAATTGCCAGTTAAGTAATATTATTGTGACAAACTCCTTGGGGAACAACTACTAGAGACGGAAAACTGGAAAAACTTTTTAACGATGGAGATTATGCTTATCCACATTAATTGTGGTGCCAAGGGGACGAAGACTGAAAAGATGATAATTGTGTCATTTCTCATTTATGTGAATCTTTTTTTTTTTTTTTTAATTCTTTTTATGACATTTTTTTTTTGGAAGTTGAACAAATGTTTCTCTTAGGACTGGAGCGCTCTGTCAGTTAGAGTTTTCTTGTATTTGCCAATGCTAATCAAAAAAAAAAAGTCTTCACAAAAAAACCTTCAGTCTCATGAAAATTGAAAAATGATGTCTCTCTAAAGTGCCTTATATCTGCATTGTTTATGTGTTATGCTTGGAAAAGAAACTGAGGATGGCACAAAGTGGAGTTTTCTCCTCTCATATTTCCAGTGAATCAAATTTTTAGTATTACTGTATTGTGGTGAAGCAAATAGGTTTCAGTGTCCACACTCAACATGGTCCTGCACTAACATTCCATATTCTTTTGTCTCCTCCTTATTTCTCATTCTCCAAACTGTGCTTGACTGAGGTGCACTTAAATGTATTTATAAAAGGGCAAGAGATTGCAACTTTTAAATGAAGAGATATCAAATAGTGAATAAGACTTCATATGTGAACTTGGGTAGTTTTCAATGTCTGAGCGCATGAAATAGTTTTTCATTATAGATAAAGAATAAAAATAACCCCGATGAATGTTTAGTAGGCACTTTTTAATCTTTTGCAGTGTGTTGGAAACAACTGCAATATTTGGACTGAGAATACCTAGAGCAATACCTCAACCTGACATATACAAGTAGCTTTGCAGGGATGTACTCCAACACACAGGCGTGCATAGAAACTAAACATACACACTGCTGCTGATCATAGAGTCACACTCCATGGCCATTTATATATAAGAAAGAGATGCAAAACACTCAAAACTAATTTCTTTAATTCACTGCATTTTTTGTACAGCTTTAAACTACTGGCTTTTTGAAAATGCAGTTCTATGGTTTTTTGGGGGTTTTTTTTGGTCCAAAACGTGAAGTGAAAGATTGATTGTTCAGCAAAACACAAACTGTTTAACATCTCAGCTCATTCCATCAGTTATGTTTAGCTGCTTTTATTGTTTTCTTGTATGATGACACTGAGTCAGTATATTTAATATATGCATTACATGTGTTGTGTATGAAGTAAGAAGAAAAGGTTATAATATATTCTAAAATATTTCTTTTCTTTATTTACATTTTATTTAGGGTTTTAAAAGTCATAGTAACTAAAGTAGATTCTTTTTTTTGCCAAAGTGTCCAGTAGTTCTTAAAATTCGAGTTTAGAGTTTTTGTTATGTATAATATTACTACTTTGAACTGGATTTGGTGTTATGAGTGGGGACACAAGGCAATTCTTGTTCAGCTTTATTTTTATGTCTCCCACTCAATATACCTGCTTTATTATTGCCTACATTTAATCCACACTACAGCAGTAGAATGAACTCCTCCACCTCTTTGTGTCAGTGATATAAAGCCACATATGCCAAGTTTAACATAGGTGTTTAACTCTTTGTAGTTTGTACCTTAATGCCAAGATGTGCCCTTTGCTATACCTTTGTAAACCTATGCAGATTCTTTCCTATCTGAAGGTTTTTTAAGCTTGTTTGGTCTTGTTATATTTATAGTGATAAAGTAGATTAATAAAGCATTTTCAAAAGGATGTAATGCTGTCTATCATTTTGTTTGCCTACATTTCCCCTTATGTTCCAACACCCAACGCTGCATAAACCCCGTCAGCTAACCGTTGTCGTACATTAATCCACATACCTGAAGAAAGCTCCTAATGAGAATCATTTCATAGTAGAAGGAGGAAAAAATAGCAAAGCGTCTCATGAATAGTTTAGAAATTTCTCTGTGGCAGGTTAACTTTAGTTGAGAAACATGCTGACCCCAGTGAGGAGCAGAGGGAGGTAACCTTTGTGGTGGAGGAGAGCAGCCACAGGTACATGGAGTTTTTACACCATGTCACAGCTTACCAGGCAGCAGTTTAATCATTAAAATATGAGAATCATTTGAAGGAAAAAAAAAAAAAAAAACAGAAAACAAAACTTAAATTAGTGATACTCATCATGCAGATACGATGAATGGTATCGATGGTAAGTCTTGTGAAGGAAAATAACTAAATATATTTATAAATATTTTAAATATATTTTAGAATTATACAAAAATCCATTTTTGAGGTAGTTTTTTCAAACAATAATACTGTAAAGAATTTACTTTTCAACACCACCCCAACATCATCACGCTAACCATTGAGGTGAGGGGTCATGAGACAACAGCGCCATCTCGTGGTCAAAGGTAGCAGGTAAACAGTTCACTTCCAGCCATGTTAGCTTCACATCCATCTATTCCTTATTCCTTAATTTAATTTTAATTTATTTAACTAAATCAAATTAAATTAAAAATTAAAGAATTAAATTAAAAGTAATTAAAGTTAAAATTAAATTAAACAGAAATGTGTTATCTTCAGCTGCTTAACCAAAGCCAGGTCACAGAAAGGCCTCAATTGGAATCAAACCAATTCTTGCTGTGAGGCAAGTGCTGCCAGGATGACAGCTTAGAAAAAAAGTAGAATTTTCCAGTCTTGTATGCTACCGTGTTGAGTGTTCTGTTGATAGAATGTTCAGGGCTCTATCCTATTATGGCCACGAAAAACAAAACACCTCTTCATATACATTTTTGAAACATGAACAAAATTACCAAATGATACATGAACCATTTCCACTTGGCTTCCTCTTAAAATAATTGCCTAAGTCATGTTTTTTTTTTCATTTTTTTATACAAACATTATCCTTTTTTGCCTAAATTAATCCAAATCATCTACAAATGGCTCAGTTGTTTTGCCTAAATCTGTTTTTGTTTTGTTTTTTACAAAAAATATTATTTTGTGCCTAAATCCTCTAAATCATCAACCAATGATTCAGTTTTTTGTGTTTTCTGAAAAATCTGGAAAAAAAAAAAAAAAAAGACAGGCGATTATTACAACGAAGCCACGGTGATCTAATAAATTATGGCGAGCTAACTTTCTCTATATGCACTCCATTTCCCATGATGCACCAACAGTTATTCGTATATGCGGTAGCTTTGCGTAATAGTTAAACTCTTCGGAGATTTATAAACAGTGCGGCCTGGCCGAATGCATCTATCGTGGGCACAGACGGAAATCCATGCGGTTGTTGAAGCTGCTAAAATTCGTGCAGCTCTTGAACGTAACGTCAGTCTATATGTGGCTTAAAGGAGACGCAACAAAGCGCACTAAATTGTTGCGATGGAGGTGCGGGCTAATAAGTAGGCTTACTATAGCTTTAAGAAGCCGAAAATAGTGTCTGCTTCTTTAAAATTATATCGTTTTATTGTTGAATTTATAATTAAGAAAAGTTTTCCATTTTTGATTTGTGAATATTAGCATTTATGCGACGAATCCAACACAAATGTCGAACTGTTGGATAAAGGCCGCTTGCGATCAAATTGGCTTTTAATCAGATGTGGTCCGTTTTTACTCCAATTGTGAGCAAACTTGTTCGACTTGAAGTGGAATCCTAGGCGGGCTGAAGTGTTGTGACGGGGATGGAACCTGCTGACCACCGAAACGAGCGTGGAAATAAAGATGAAGAGCCGGTGGAAGACAAGGCCGCAGAGCAGACCCCGAGCACCAGTACGACCATCACGCCCCGAATGGAGCTCAGAGAGCGCAGGACAGGCCGCCCGAGGTCCGGTGTCTCCGCTTCTCTGTCGGACATGAACGGAAACTCGCAGACCTCGGGTCGAGTTTTAAGAGACCGGTCCACCAGGGCGATACCAGCCTGGCTAAAGGACACCAAGGAGGACGAGGACGAACCGAACCCAGCGGACACCGACGTGACCAGGCGGAGGAAAATTGTCAACCCGAAGCGAAAGAGAAATTCAGAATCAGCGGGTTTGACTGAAGCCGGAGGGGGGGGTCGCAGGTGACAGTCTTCAAGGGACAGAGTAAGCTTTTTACAGTCACACACACGGAGATGATACACAGGTCGTGTACTTTTGTTAACTAAAGCCTGTCAGGTTTTAAGTAAAGTTGCATCGGTGGAGTTGGTTCTGTCAGAAATGGACGTCTCCATCAAAGTCAGATTTATTGTCAAGTGTAACATATATGGACGACATACAGCACAGATGAAATTAGAGTCCTCTCTGACCCACGGTAAACAGGCAGAACAACACAGGCAGAACAACCACAGCAG
>CM023612.1:24418589-24441089 GCA_013358685.1 Antennarius maculatus
GGCTTTGCCTTTGTAGAATATGAATCACAACCGTGCAGCCGCTATGCTGCAGGAAGTTGATGCCTGGACGCATTCAACTTTGGGGCCACCAGATTGCAGTAGACTGGGCCGAGCCAGAGATTGATGTTGACGAAGATGTGATGGAGACAGTGAAAATCCTCTATGTCAGGAATCTCATGATGGAGACAAGCGAGGAGACAATCCGACAGGTGGGGCTGACTTTTCAATCTAGAACTTCATTTCGTTTCGTTTTGTTTTGCCGGTCTTTACCAGTCACCCTCTTTTTCTGTCCACCAGGTGTTCAGCCAGTGGAATCCTGGTTGTGTTGAACGTGTAAAGAAAATACGCGACTATGCCTTCGTCCACTTAACTCCCGTGATGACGCCGTCCTAGCCATGGACCACCTCAATGGCACAGAGGTGGAGGGATCCTGTATAGAAGTGACACTAGCCAAACCAGTGGATAAAGAGCAGTAGTACTCACGCCAAAAGGCCTCTAAAGGGGCTTCTGCTACCCCAGAGGCCACTCAGCAGAACTACGTTTACCAGTGTGACCCCTACACATTGGCCTACTATGGTTATCCCTACAACACCCTCATTGGGCCCAACAGGGACTACTTCATTAAAGGTTAGAATTCATTCTTCCTGCTTCTGTAACAGTAAGGATCATTTGCAATATCCAGAGTATTTCTCTGAGAAAAGTCTATATTTGTAAGTGTTAGTGACAGCGCAAAGATACAATTGTGCTATAACCATTGACAAACACCTCATCAATAGGCATGATTTTTAAGTTGTCGTGATGACCAAGGCAATAATGATTTCAAATTTGATGACAATATTATTCATTTGATAAAAAGTTTTGAAATCTTTAACTTGATGATGTTTGGTGCTTAAAATCAGAAGAACTCTTAAAAAGCAAAGACAAAAACAATATGATGGACCAATGAATGCTAATCCCATGACCTCCAATGATTGATATATTATGTGGGTGGGGTGGTAGCAGGAAAATTTGTTTGACTTTCAACAATCATTGTGTTTTGGTTTTCTCTTTAAAGGATCCCCAATGATACAGAACAATGGTAATCTCTCACGTCCTTATTCCTACTTACTCCTTCAATGAACAATGAGCTTTTCTCGCCATATGTCAAATATTCTAACACCATCCTTTTCTTCCTATGCTGTCACTTCCCATTTTCCCACAACAAAGCTCATAACATCTTGAGTACCATCTCACAGTGCTGTAAACTAGCGAGCATCTAATTCAAGGGTCAGAGCAGTACTCAGTAAAAAGGTCTAACTAGATCCAAAAAAAATCCTGTTCTCAAAGAGATATGGCCAAGACATTCCCAGTAGCAGCTGCAATTTACCTAAAAATTGTCTTAAATTAGAGTTAAGTGACTCTTGTTGCTACCCTACTCCTATAACGTGAGACAACCTTGCAAAGAAGTTTGAACCCAACATAAAATGTTGCCTTACATGTTGCGCCAATGCAACAAGTTGCCCCTACTCCCAAGTCCTAAACCACAACCCCTGTCATCATATTATTTTAATTGTATTTTAAGCAGGTACTGTGCGAGGTCGTGGTCGTGCTGCTGCAGGTAACCGTACCCCTGGGCCACGTGGGTCGTACCTGGGGGGTTACTCTGCTGGTCGTGGCATCTACAGCCGCTACCATGAAGGCAAGACCAAGCAGCCCGAAAAACCCTATGAGCTGATGCCCAGTCTGGAGCTTGCTGCCTCTGTCAACCCCGTTGGCATCAAACCTGGCACAAGTCAGTGAGATAGACATATCCGTCCATATCCTTGCCCACTTCCAAAGAGTTCACTTCTAGTTCATAATTTTCTGTCTCTCTCTCTGGTGAGGTTTAAGGAACATTTTGTTTATGGTTGTTGCTGGATGGTTTTGTGCAAAAGGATTTCCTTTCTTTTCAAAAAGGACAAAAAATATCTGTTCTTTCTAGCATGACCAGAACGTAACCACAGTATTTGTTCCTTATTCCACACTTTTTTGTACCATAAATTTATATTACTGGATGTTCAGACAAAAAACAGCACTGTGTGAAAAACAACACCAGGGTCTAATCAACCTGTAAACTATTTGATTTTTGATTTTGATTTTTTTCCTTGATGAGGCAAAATTTTTAAGGAAATTTACTGGCTGAATGAGGATGCCCAATTAAATGAGGAAAGCCATGTTAATTCATGCAGCACTGTTGTCTGTCTGAACATGGCCATAGTTCTATATAAGGAACAAAAGGTTTATAATATATATATATATAATAGATATCTATATATATATATAATATATATATATATATAGATATATTATATATATATATATATCAGAGTACTCTAGTATATATATATATATATATATATATATATATTATAATTATTATTATATATATATATTATATATAATATATATATATATATATATATATATATATATCTCAGAGTATGAAGTATATCAGAGTATGAAGCTATTGGATGTCTTGGATGTCAGCCTACACAGTATCTCTGTAGGAATAGCTTCTTCAGTTTCATTAGTTTTTGAACAGTTTCAATCATAGAGTTGAAACTCAAAACTAAAAGCACAAACTAAAGATTATAATCTGCTATTTCCTATTGGGTCCAAGTCTAATCAAATCAACTGAAGGATAATACCAGTGTGATGATGTATGGTGGTGGCTCATCTACTGCTGCAAAGATTTAGTCTATCCAATCATTATTAACACGAGTTTGAAATGCATGCTTTATAAAATGTGATTTCATGACATTTCTTTCTTTTTTGTTTTTAATTTGTAAATCTGTTAATGAACTACACTGTAAAATGAGCTGTCCACGGAAAGAAGAATATTTAAGGTGGCTTGCTTTTAAATGGTAAATCCATCCATCCATCCATCCATCCATCCATCCATCCATTCATCGTTTTCCCAGTGCATTTGCTGTTACACCAAAAGAAAATGCAATCCCATTGAGGCAAAACCATTTACATGATTTACAACAAACAAGAGAAACAGACATCAAAATAAATACATAATGGCATTAATTAATTAATTAATTAATTAATACACTGGTATTATTCTTTACTGTTCAGGTTCATTACACATCCAAATTACTAAAAGTTACATATAGCTTTTTTAAACATAAATATGATCTGAAATCATGTATTTTTACACTAATGTTAATTATTTGGGGACTATTTTTAAGTGAATTTTCTCCGTGCTCATGTGGAGCCGTTTGACCTCAATCTTGCGAGTTTTCAGTCTGTGGAATCACAGGATCACCAGATTGAAAAGACTTTGTCCATCTGGAACAATGACTGATGATGTTGTGTTCATTTTGTGTGTGCTTGTGCGTGTGCGTGTGTGTCTGTGTGTGAAGTTAATCCACAGTTGAGCACCATCATAATCCAAATCACACCCCAAGGCCAATTTGTGTCATTCCTAATTGTTTTCCTTTTTCTGTTTATTTACCCCTCACCACTAGTAACCACTAGAATCCTTCAATCATTTCTCAGACGACCTTCAGATCTAAGTGTGCTCATTTTGATTTGAGTGTGGATGCATGCAGAGAAAATGTCTCTCTAATAGTGTGAATGCAAACATATGAACCATGTCTTGGAATACAGATTCTGTATCCGTGCTCTCATTCATGTATCTCTCCATGTGTATAGTGGCCTTGCCTACTCTGGGTGGCCAATACCCAGTGTTTAGCACAGCCCCCGCTGCCAAGCTGATGGAGGAGGAGGGGAAGATGCACACAGTGGAGCACCTTATCAACCCTCTGGCCATGCAACACACTGAACACACCACTGCTACCGCTGCTGCCGCTGCCACTGTCCTACCTGCCGTCTCCACTCCTCCACCTTTTCAGGTGTGGGCTATGATGCTGTTCTTTACAACTTCCACGTTATATGACACAAATTATGGGTCGATTGTGGAACATGTTCAATATGTTCTGCACTATAAGGCGCACTGGACTATTAGGCGCACCTTCAATGAAAGGCCTCTTTTAAAACTGTCTTTATATGCAAGGCGCACTGGATTAAAAGGGTTATCTGATTATAAGGCGCACTTTCAATGAGTAGAGAGTGGAACTTTATTGATCCCTTAAGGAGGTTCTGTCAGGGAAATTGATTTAAGTTTAAGTTAAGTTTAAGTTAGGTTTAAGATAGCTTAAGTTAAAGTTAAGTTAAAGTTAAGTTAAAGTTAAGTTAAGTTTAACTTAAGTTTAACTTAAGTTTAAGTTAAGTTTAAGTTTACGTTAAGTTTAACTTAAGTTTAACTTAAGTTTAAGTTGAGATTCAATGAATGGCCTATTTTAAAACTGTTTTCACATACAAGGCGCCACTGGATTAGAAGGAGCACTATCGTTTTTGAGAAAATTGAAGGCTTCTGGGTGCGCCTTGTAGTGTGGAAAATACTGTACTGTCACCTTACAGTAAGGAGTGGGCTTCTCACTATATTCCTTCTCTTATTCTTTCATTTCCCAGGGCCGTCCAATCACTCCAGTCTACGCCATGGCACACAATGTTCAGCGTATCCCAGCTGCTGGCGGTCTGTACGGAGCTGGATATGTCCCCTTTGCAAAACTATGCTGCAAACACAGCAGCGCTGGCCGCATCTGCAGAAGAACGCAGCGGTGGCAGCCGCGGCATACGGGGGGTACACAGGATACGCAGTCCCGCAGGCCTTCCCCGCAACAGCTTTCCAGCTGCCTATCCATGATGTCTACCAGACGTATTGATTGTGAGGGTTAGACCAACAAGAAACAACAACAATCTAACCCGTCTGCGACTGAATTACCACCAACGGCGTGCATTCTGTCCCATCAGACAAAAAAAGCATCACTTGAACTTGTGAACATCTAATAATTTTATAAGAACATCATTTTGAAGCAAACATTTAGAAAAGAGACTATGAAACAATGACAACCTGCAGTCTCATACCCTGTCCTACAGGCCCTGGTGTATCCTTGATGCTACTGAACCTCATGGCAGCATCACTGTAAGTTAGAACACAACAAGGATGAAGTATGAAGTGACAGTCAACCCCTGAATCCAACCCCACACCCAAACAACAAGCATTATTCTCAACAACAGTCTCAATTCCCATCCTATATCCTCTTTCTCTCTCTCTCTCTCTCTTCCACTATCCAACTCTCTCTCTGTCCCTCCCTTTCTGCTCCTCCTCTCTCTCTTGATCGCTCTCTTTTTTCACCACAAAGTTTCTGCGGAAACACTGAGGTACATTCATTTATTTATGACGAGGAGAGACATTGAAGGTTGTATTCTCTCTGGGTGTCTCATATTATTTGGGGTTGTGTTTGATTTCAGGCGAAAGACAGATAGACCTTTACACCATGTTAACTGTTTGAAATAAAGTAAATATACAACAGGAACTACTGACAAATGGGGCCACCACTGAAGACAGTTCTTTTGGATATACTAATGTCTTTTCTCTTTGTTTTAAAAGTATTTTTCTTTGAGTATATAGTATTCTAGACAATTCTGTGTGCTGTAGACGACGCTGTCCGTCCATGCTGTTTTAATGTGTAGGCTATGCTTCACATATGCCTGTATGGTACTTCCTGGTTTATTTAGTTTTGTTTTGGATTGTTTAAAAATGAAGGCTCCATATGATATCTTTACTTGCCTATTATTAGTTTGTATGTTTTCTCCTCTTTTATTATTTTTTTCTTGGTTTGTTTGAAAAAAAAAAATTGCCAGTTAAGTAATATTATTGTGACAAACTCCTTGGGGAACAACTACTAGAGACGGAAAACTGGAAAAACTTTTTAACGATGGAGATTATGCTTATCCACATTAATTGTGGTGCCAAGGGGACGAAGACTGAAAAGATGATAATTGTGTCATTTCTCATTTATGTGAATCTTTTTTTTTTTTTTTTAATTCTTTTTATGACATTTTTTTTTTGGAAGTTGAACAAATGTTTCTCTTAGGACTGGAGCGCTCTGTCAGTTAGAGTTTTCTTGTATTTGCCAATGCTAATCAAAAAAAAAAAGTCTTCACAAAAAAACCTTCAGTCTCATGAAAATTGAAAAATGATGCCTCTCTAAAGTGCCTTATATCTGCATTGTTTATGTGTTATGCTTGGAAAAGAAACTGAGGATGGCACAAAGTGGAGTTTTCTCCTCTCATATTTCCAGTGAATCAAATTTTTAGTATTACTGTATTGTGGTGAAGCAAATAGGTTTCAGTGTCCACACTCAACATGGTCCTGCACTAACATTCCATATTCTTTTGTCTCCTCCTTATTTCTCATTCTCCAAACTGTGCTTGACTGAGGTGCACTTAAAATGTATTTATAAAAGGGCAAGAGATTGCAACTTTTAAATGAAGAGATATCAAATAGTGAATAAGACTTCATATGTGAACTTGGGTAGTTTTCAATGTCTGAGCGCATGAAATAGTTTTTCATTATAGATAAAGAATAAAAATAACCCCGATGAATGTTTAGTAGGCACTTTTTAATCTTTTGCAGTGTGTTGGAAACAACTGCAATATTTGGACTGAGAATACCTAGAGCAATACCTCAACCTGACATATACAAGTAGCTTTGCAGGGATGTACTCCAACACACAGGCGTGCATAGAAACTAAACATACACACTGCTGCTGATCATAGAGTCACACTCCATGGCCATTTATATATAAGAAAGAGATGCAAAACACTCAAAACTAATTTCTTTAATTCACTGCATTTTTTGTACAGCTTTTAAACTACTGGCTTTTTGAAAATGCAGTTCTATGGTTTTTTGGGGGTTTTTTTGGTCCAAAACGTGAAGTGAAAGATTGATTGTTCAGCAAAAACACAAACTGTTTAACATCTCAGCTCATTCCATCAGTTATGTTTAGCTGCTTTTATTGTTTTCTTGTATGATGACACTGAGTCAGTATATTTAATATATGCATTACATGTGTTGTGTATGAAGTAAGAAGAAAAGGTTATAATATATTCTAAAATATTTCTTTTCTTTATTTACATTTTATTTAGGGTTTTAAAAGTCATAGTAACTAGATTCTTTTTTTTGCCAAAGTGTCCAGTAGTTCTTAAAATTCGAGTTTAGAGTTTTTGTTATGTATAATATTACTACTTTGAACTGGATTTGGTGTTATGAGTGGGGACACAAGGCAATTCTTGTTCAGCTTTATTTTTTATGTCTCCCACTCAATATACCTGCTTTATTATTGCCTACATTTAATCCACACTACAGCAAGTAGAATGAACTCCTCCACCTCTTTGTGTCAGTGATATAAAGCCACATATGCCAAGTTTAACATAGGTGTTTAACTCTTTGTAGTTTGTACCTTAATGCCAAGATGTGCCCTTTGCTATACCTTTGTAAACCTATGCAGATTCTTTCCTATCTGAAGGTTTTTTAAGCTTGTTTGGTCTTGTTATATTTATAGTGATAAAGTAGATTAATAAAGCATTTTCAAAAGGATGTAATGCTGTCTATCATTTTGTTTGCCTACATTTCCCCTTATGTTCCAACACCCAACGCTGCATAAACCCCGTCAGCTAACCGTTGTCGTACATTAATCCACATACCTGAAGAAAGCTCCTAATGAGAATCATTTCATAGTAGAAGGAGGAAAAAATAGCAAAGCGTCTCATGAATAGTTTAGAAATTTCTCTGTGGCAGGTTAACTTTAGTTGAGAAACATGCTGACCCCAGTGAGGAGCAGAGGGAGGTAACCTTTGTGGTGGAGGAGAGCAGCCACAGGTACATGGAGTTTTTACACCATGTCACAGCTTACCAGCAGCAGTTTAATCATTAAAATATGAGAATCATTTGAAGGAAAAAAAAAAAAAAAAAACAGAAAACAAAACTTAAATTAGTGATACTCATCATGCAGATACGATGAATGGTATCGATGGTAAGTCTTGTGAAGGAAAATAACTAAATATATTTATAAATATTTTAAATATATTTTAGAATTATACAAAAATCCATTTTTGAGGTAGTTTTTTCAAACAATAATACTGTAAAGAATTTACTTTTCAACACCACCCCAACATCATCACGCTAACCATTGAGGTGAGGGGTCATGAGACAACAGCGCCATCTCGTGGTCAAAGGTAGCAACAGTTCACTTCCAGCCATGTTAGCTTCACATCCATCTATTCCTTATTCCTTAATTTAATTTTAATTTATTTAACTAAATCAAATTAAATTAAAAATTAAAGAATTAAATTAAAAGTAATTAAAGTTAAAATTAAATTAAACAGAAATGTGTTATCTTCAGCTGCTTAACCAAAGCCAGGTCACAGAAAGGCCTCAATTGGAATCAAACCAATTCTTGCTGTGAGGCAAGTGCTGCCAGGATGACAGCTTAGAAAAAAAGTAGAATTTTCCAGTCTTGTATGCTACCGTGTTGAGTGTTCTGTTGATAGAATGTTCAGGGCTCTATCCTATTATGGCCACGAAAAACAAAACACCTCTTCATATACATTTTTGAAACATGAACAAAATTACCAAATGATACATGAACCATTTCCACTTGGCTTCCTCTTAAAATAATTGCCTAAGTCATGTTTTTTTTTTCATTTTTTTATACAAACATTATCCTTTTTTGCCTAAATTAATCCAAATCATCTACAAATGGCTCAGTTGTTTTGCCTAAATCTGTTTTTGTTTTGTTTTTTTACAAAAAATATTATTTTGTGCCTAAATCCTCTAAATCATCAACCAATGATTCAGTTTTTTGTGTTTTCTGAAAAATCTGGAAAAAAAAAAAAAAAAGACAGGCGATTATTACAACGAAGCCACGGTGATCTAATAAATTATGGCGAGCTAACTTCTCTATATGCACTCCATTTCCCATGATGCACCAACAGTTATTCGTATATGCGGTAGCTTTGCGTAATAGTTAAACTCTTCGGAGATTTATAAACAGTGCGGCCTGGCCGAATGCATCTATCGTGGGCACAGACGGAAATCCATGCGGTTGTTGAAGCTGCTAAAATTCGTGCAGCTCTTGAACGTAACGTCAGTCTATATGTGGCTTAAAGGAGACGCAACAAAGCGCACTAAATTGTTGCGATGGAGGTGCGGGCTAATAAGTAGGCTTACTATAGCTTTAAGAAGCCGAAAATAGTGTCTGCTTCTTTAAAATTATATCGTTTTATTGTTGAATTTATAATTAAGAAAAGTTTTCCATTTTTGATTTGTGAATATTAGCATTTATGCGACGAATCCAACACAAATGTCGAACTGTTGGATAAAGGCCGCTTGCGATCAAATTGGCTTTTAATCAGATGTGGTCCGTTTTTACTCCAATTGTGAGCAAACTTGTTCGACTTGAAGTGGAATCCTAGGCGGGCTGAAGTGTTGTGACGGGGATGGAACCTGCTGACCACCGAAACGAGCGTGGAAATAAAGATGAAGAGCCGGTGGAAGACAAGGCCGCAGAGCAGACCCCGAGCACCAGTACGACCATCACGCCCCGAATGGAGCTCAGAGAGCGCAGGACAGGCCGCCCGAGGTCCGGTGTCTCCGCTTCTCTGTCGGACATGAACGGAAACTCGCAGACCTCGGGTCGAGTTTTAAGAGACCGGTCCACCAGGGCGATACCAGCCTGGCTAAAGGACACCAAGGAGGACGAGGACGAACCGAACCCAGCGGACACCGACGTGACCAGGCGGAGGAAAATTGTCAACCCGAAGCGAAAGAGAAATTCAGAATCAGCGGGTTTGACTGAAGCCGGAGGGGGGGTCGCAGGTGACAGTCTTCAAGGGACAGAGTAAGCTTTTTACAGTCACACACACGGAGATGATACACAGGTCGTGTACTTTTGTTAACTAAAGCCTGTCAGGTTTTAAGTAAAGTTGCATCGGTGGAGTTGGTTCTGTCAGAAATGGACGTCTCCATCAAAGTCAGATTTATTGTCAAGTGTAACATATATGGACGACATACAGCACAGATGAAATTAGAGTCCTCTCTGACCCACGGTAAACAGGCAGAACAACACAGGCAGAACAACACAGGCAGAACAACACAGGCAGAACAACACAGGCAGAACAACACAGACAAAACAACACAGGCAGAACAACACAGGCAGTACAACACAGGCAAAACAACACAGGCAGAACAACACAGGCAGAACAACACAGGCAGTACAACACAGGCAGAACAACACAGGCAGAACAACACAAAGTATGAGACGAAGCACAGGGGGATGGTAAACATCTCTATACACTCTCTAATCCCGTAGAGGAAGTGTTCATGTTGTAATATTTTAATGCTAGACTTGTAAAGTTCTACTGTAGTGGATGATGGCGTGGATCTCAGCAGGTACACAATCAGCAACACTAAAGCGTTTCTATTTTTCCTCCATCCTGCAGCTCAGAGGACCTCAACAAACTTGCCTCAGATGCTCCAGGTAATCAGAGACATGACTCTCACAAAATCCACATTGAAGTCAATCTGTATTCCATGTATGTAAATGCCCTTAACACGTGCAGCTCAAACAGAGCCGGATTGTATGTGGTTGTGTCTGCATAAGCCTACACTGTACTTGATGCCAGTACAGTACACAGTATGTTTGATTAGCATGCTTCTGCTTAATCACTCCAGCTCTTCCCTCCAGACGCCCTCCAGCCCAGACTCGTGCCAAGCCCACGTCTGGCAGGGCCGTCCGCGCTTCTGCCAGGCCTGTGTGTAAGACCGAACCTGGAACTGAGACTCTCACTGGTGAGCAACCTGTTGACAGTCTGCTGCAGTGCTGTAATGCATCTATAATAACTGAGATCTGATGTATTAATATGCTGTTTTTCAAAATGCTATTTATCCCAAGGATATGGGATCATAGTGATTGGGGATTTTCAGTTTGGGAACCAGTTAGCAGTTACCAGTTCTTTCTTTTTCTGATTGTCATGCAGCACCGGAAGAAAAGTCAAATAATAAAGAGAAGGATCAAATGTAAGTATATTTATGATATTTGAAGTCATGTATGTTTCTGTAATTCTTGGTAAAGCATGTATATGAATATTGTAAGTGTTTAGGGTTTAATTTATATATTTTGTTACAAAACAGCACAATATATTGTCGTAGTGTTTTTGAGAAATCCACACATTTGATGATATCCATATCATCAAGGTTTTTTTTTTAAAGTTGGAAACTTTGCGGGGAAACTGATGCAGAAAAATGTCACTGTTTGAGAACATGTGCAAAAACGTCAGAGTTTTGTCCTCTATTTGTTTCTGTTTTGCACCTACATTTTTTTAGTAAAAGGAAGCAGCAGGAGAGTGTGGACGTTGTTGGGCCGGTCTTGTATGACGAAGACCCTCCACATCAGAATGACCCAAACGAGGACACCGACCAGCCGCAGAGTCACAGGTACACTCGCGTCTCATGGCTTCTCTCTTGATCCCACGCAAAAAAGTGTGGGATTCGGTTTTCAGGCGATTTGTTTCTCTGTGTTCAGCGGTGCAGAAGAGGAAGCTGGGCTGAGTAGTGATGAAGATGTTCCTTTTAGAGATGACTTAAACGACCAGAGCTACGATCCAAAGGATGAAAGGTTTGTGTAAATCTTTTTTCTGACATGATTAGATGTAGGCACTTTATTTTTTTTTTTGTTGTATATAAATGTTTCAATTCTTTTTCTTTTGGTCCACCCTTAGGGATTTCCCCAAACCAAAACGAAAAGCTCCTCTGAGATTGAAGGAAAAGAAAGAGAAAGAGAAGCCACCTAAACGAGAGAAAGAGGTCACTGAAATAAAGGTAGAAGGTGCAGACAACCTGGAGAGTGTGGAAGAGGAAGTGAAGCTTGAAGAAGAAGTAGTGGAGGACGCGGATGGACCCAGGAAGTAAGCTCAGCACCAGTTGATCAGTAATACTTTTGTTAATGTCATGAATTTTTCTTGAATGCATTCTAGTGAGCTGCCATTGTTTTTCTATTAAAGTTTTACTGTGCTTAGGAGTTACTAATCATTCTCCTGGGTCTATATATTACAGCTTCACTCTTAATGTAATCTGTATAGATAAAGGTCAAATATTTCCTGAGTATTTTTCCACCCTTTTTGTGTTAGGAGAGGCCGGCGGAAAAAAGATGACAAAACACCACGGCTGCCAAAAAGAAGGTGAAATTGATGTTTTTCCTGGACATGAATATGATTTTATAAATATCATTTGGTTATGATTTCATCCAAAACCGAACATTTTTTGAGAAGTATTTTGTCTCCGTGCTGTAACGTAACGACGTGTGCATCGCCCACGCAGGAAGAAGCCCCCAGTGCAGTATGTGCGCTGTGAAATGGAAGGATGTGGAACAGTCCTGGCTCATCCTCGCTATCTACAGGTGTGTTTCAGCATCTCCACAAACCTACTGTGGGTTATTTATTGTAGTGTAATGTAAAAAAAAACTACAGATGAAAACTGGCTAATTCTGGCGTTTTTAACCATGTGTAATCGTGTGTTTTATGAAATTTCATTGTCCCCTTTCAAATAAAATAAACTAAAAAAAGAAAATCCAACCAATTAAAAATATTTTTGAAGGTGTTTTTCCTGTAGTGATGAAGTTAATCTTGTCTATAAAATCAAGGAAGAATATCCATCAAAGTTTTCAGTGTGGACACACTATTAAATTATATTTATTAGAATCTGAACAGGAAGCAGAGATGATTATGAGTTGATTGCGGAACATGTACAGTACTTAACCTGTATTTTCTTTGTTTTGCACACCAGCACCATATTAAGTATCAGCATTTACTCAAGAAGAAATATGTTTGTCCACATCCGTCTTGCGGGAGGCTTTTCCGACTGCAGAAGCAGTTGCTGCGTCACGCAAAGCACCACACAGGTACGTGTGTACTGGAAACACAACAATAGTCTGTGTGTGTGACCAGTGTCGTGGAAAATAAATGAAAGTATGGGATTACATCTGTATCTGTTTTTTTTGTTGTTATTGCTATACTAGACCAGAGGGACTACATCTGTGAGTTTTGTGCTCGTGCTTTCAAGAGCTCCCACAACCTGGCCGTGCACCGCATGATTCACACAGGAGAGAAGCCCCTACAGTCAGTAATCTGTACTTGTACTCTGTGTTTGTACTTAGTTAATTCTCTTTGAGAATTGAGATTGTATTTCCCCCCCCCCCCATAGATGTGAAATTTGTGGTTTCACGTGTCGTCAAAAGGCGTCGCTCAACTGGCACATGAAGAAGCACGACGCCGACGCTACTTATCAGTTCTCCTGCTCCATTTGTGGCAAGAAGTTTGAAAAGAAGGACTGTGTCGTCGCTCACAAGGCCAAGAGTCACCCAGAAGTGCTTATCGCTGAGGCGCTGGCAGCCAATGCCGGGACCCTGATCACAACCCCTGCCTCCCTGCTGGAGCTGTCAGGAAACCCCATGCAAGCGGAGGTTACCAACCTGGACGTGAGCCAAACTGGACGAGATGGACAGGTGGAGCAGCAGAGCCAGGAAGGACAAGTTGGCCAGCAAGTGGCTCAGGCGTCCCAGATTGGTCAAGTGAACCAACAAGTGAGTCATCAGGTGGTTTTACTGGGACAAGACCAGAGCCTCCATACCATGCAGGTGCCAGTGACAATCGCCCTGTCCCCCATCGACCCCCCGTCACCGACGGAAAACCAGCAACACGCTCACCTGCAGCTTCAGATGCCCGTCCAGTTTGTTCAGACTTCCCAGCAATCCCAGCAGCCCCAAATCCAGCAACTGACGCTCCACTCCGGCTCAGTGTTGACCCAGCATCAACCCCAGCTTCAGTCGTATTCAGCTCAGCAGCAGAGCCAGACGCAAATCCTTCAAATGACCTTCCAGCCAGTCAACCAAACCCAAACCCACATTCACCAGATTCCCATTTTAACAACTTCTCAGCAGCTTCAGAGCCTTCAGGCGTCCGCCTCGAGCCCCCCTCTCCTGTCTTCACCTCATCCCCAGTCCCAGGATCCAGCCTCCACCAACGGGGACGACTTCATGCTGGACAATCCGGTGCTTTCATCGTCATCCTCTCAGTCGGTGAACTCCCTGCAGCAGACGGAAGCTGGAGGAGAGGACGGAGCGGTTTGGGAGCGAACGGGACGAGGGGAAGTTCTGTCGGACGGCGGCGAGCGACACGTGACGCAGACGCTCTTGTAAAACAAGGGTCATGCACACACAACAAAAAAAAATTAGGGCCGATAATGGCATCAGTGACCTGATATACTGTAATTGCAATGTTTGAGGTCTATGTTCACCAATATATTATGCACTGCTCACTCATAGTCATATATGGTAGCATTTTAGAAAATCTGTATCAGGGAAAGATAATTGTGTGTAAGTTTTTGACTTTGTACATAGTAGTCCTGGAAAACATAGCTCTACTTTTACGTGTGCGTGCGAGTGTGTGTGTGTGTGTTTTATACAGAGGTAATGTTTCAAAGCTGTTGCTGTTATGCAATAAATTATAGCATACCTCTTAGTTAAATACAGTATATTAAACGCCTGCTATGTGGCATCAAGGATTCTACTAGAATAAATCACCTGCTTAAGAACTGACTCAACTATCAGATGGTTAAATTTAGAAACAGACCTCATTGTGTGGTAGAAGACTTTAAATGGATAGGCAGCTGTTTTTTCCAAATGTGTTTATTGGGCAGGTTAAAAGATGGAACAAAGAAGAACTTCAAAAGGCACAGAAACCTTTCTTTCAAAGTTCTCCACATATTTTAGGGAAAAAATTATTAATGCTGTTTCATTGAAATCTGTGACACTGTAGAAATGTTTAAGCTTGGCTATTGGTAGGTTTTGAAGGAATTACAACCCAGTTAATGTGTGTGTTTGTCATTACAGTATTAACAATACAGGACAGTCACTGAATTAGTCAAACTAATTTTGTCAATTTTTTTTTGAAGGGTAGTGAATTTTAATGAGCAAAGCTATGTAGAAATATTGGGACGCGTCCCCATTAACTAACTGGTTTTGTGAACTAGGATGGTATAAAAATACCATAAACTATTCCTTTGTATGATGTAAATAAATGTCCTAACATTTATCTTATGTGTAATCACTTGCGGTTTTGACAACATAGTGTTTTGGAAGGGAAACTCAATTACAGTATTTTCCGCACTATAAAGGCGCACCTAAAAGCTTTTTAATTTTCTTAAAAACCAACAATGCACCTTATAGTCCAATATGCCTTATATATGGAAAAAGTTTTAAAATAGGCCATTCATTGAAGGTGCGCCTTATAGTCCAGAAAATATTGCATTTTTCTCTTTACTTGGGTTATTTAGTTGGAAAATAGTTTCATCCATAAAAGGAACATCTGTAGTTCATTCTCATGTACAGTAGTATTTTCTGCACTATAAGGCGCAATGTTGGTTTTTGAGAAAATTAAAGGCTTTTCGGTGCGCCTTATAATGCGGAAAATACTGTAATTTTGTCCACAAATCAATGTAGAAGTGAACTAATGAGGAAGAATGTAAATTAAAATGGAAAAGGAATCCATGCATGATGCGTCAACTGAACCTACAGAGGGCAACGCACAAATCCAACAACATGCATCCCAGTACTATTGCTCATTGTTAGCACAGCTTTATATCTACCGGGACATATTGAGCCGCTCTCTGCCCCTCTGCATGGCTATCTGCTTCATCGCTCGTTTTGGAGGAATTAACGTGTTACTCAGTCCAACCCTCCTCTTCTTCACTTGCTGCCCTCCTGATTCATCCTCTTTTGCCTCCTGCTTGTGGGATACCCCATCACATGTACCCCCATGGGACTCGGCTTGATCTGATTCTGGTGTTGCTTTAGTCGCAGGCGGATGACAGTCTGTGGGAGCCACTGGGGTCTGGAGGTCACTGTCATGAGCAAACTTGCACTTGATCCCAAACCTGCACCGTCCATCTTTCCTGTATGACACACACATCCGTTTACCTCCTATCTGAGAGGGTTTGGCCTCCATGGTGAGTGGGACGTGTTTCTGTAAGACGCACAACTTCCGGTCTGCTTGAGCCTTGAAAGGGTTAGCAAACACACTGTTGTCAAAACAGGTGTTTAGAGAGGGAGGGGGTAATCTGTTGGGTGGCTGACAGACTGCTGCAGAAGTTGTTGATGTTTGGGGATGTGGTGAGAATAAATGGGGCTCTGGCTCCTCCCTTTCCGGAAGTGATTCCCCGTCTGATTCACTCGAACCCGAACCAGGCTCCAGCAGGAAGTTCCGGGTTCTTTTGCCATCTGAAACTTCATCAGCCACCTCTTTAGCAGGACTAAAAAAAATGCAAGAGGGCAAAAACATTCGCATTTAACTTACAAATTTTTAGAATATCCGTAGTTTGTGATAAATAGGTGTGGGGGAAAAAAATACTTACTCAACCGCACTGTTGTTTACATCTTCAACATCTTCGTCGTCAGACTCCGATGACGCTCCGTAGCCAACCAGACGGTTCATGTCTGTACAACCAGTTAAAATAAAATTTAAAATAAAATCTAACGGGTTAGCTTGGTGTCAAGATTATTACACAGTCGCACTTATTCAAAAAATACAGAGGAAAAATATTTAACGAGCCTGAGCGCTTCAATGGAATGCACATCCGGGTTACCTCCAGTCTCACAGGGATGTTGCTACCGTTCAGTCGCTGACCGCCGTTTATGTTTTAGATATCAGCACTGACACCTACAGGACAGGAGTAGAATTACACCACCAATGTGTTAATAAACACAAACTGACTAGGCCGCAAAATTTAATTATTACTCTATGCACAACGTCGTTAGGCGTTGATAGTTTAACACATCACATTGAATATTATTTATCGTATTTGTATATGCGTAATTGCAACAATAATATTAATGTCTGAACAGGTTCTCAGTTATCCAGGTTGTGGCTATCCAAAGCTGTTTAAATCAATCCACTGGACTTTAAGAAAGTTTTTTGAAGTCATTTCACCTCTCATCCAAGAGGCTTCTTCAGTTAACTACGTTAAATGGCTTTAAACCTTTTACAAACGAAATTTACACGCTGGTATATAATTAATAAATTATGCAACAATATGTCTGGAAGCACATCACCCACTAAAAGAATTTGAGGATTCATGTTTATTGTTATTTGTGTATACATGCGTGTTATTTTACCTTCTCAAGATGCATTGTGGTTTTTCTAAATCAATATTGTCACCGTATGGATTTCATAAATGCTGTGAGTCACTAATGTCTTGAAAATTTTCAGTGCAAAACTAGAAAAAAAAAGTCGATTCATAAAATAAATGTTTAACTGGACAGCCAGTTAATATTTATAGTAACTGCATTTAGTGTATATGTGGTTGTAACAGGCATGCTCGCTAACTGACATGGCAGCACAAACAGAACAAACCCATCAACAGTGACAGTAGTTACAACTGTTGCTTTTTAGTTTTACCAAATAAAAATATATACCTGATATATACTGTATAACTCATGTAGGGGTTAACACATCACCAGGCAGAGTGATGTGTTAGACAACATACTAATTTAGACCGTCTTTGGTTTTGTCACTACCAGTAAATCAGATAAGCTTGTCATGAATAAGTGAATGAGCTCCCTCCTCCCCTCCGTAACTTTCCACCCACGCTCTTTCCTTTAAATCCCTCCTGCCTGGCATTGGACTCCCAGGGGCGGAGAGTCGGCAAACTGTCCAACTCCTGAACGGTGATCAAATCGGGCTGGAGAAACTAGAGAACCTGTGTTACCGACACATGAGAGACGAGAAGGCGAAGGGAAACACATGACCTGCTGTGTTGTCGGGGTTCATTAGACAGCCGGCCTGTTGCGTTCCTGCCCAGACAGCTGGAGGTCTTATGGGAACCAGGCGCACCACAGGCATGAGCGCTCCGGGTCCGGACAGGACCACCGCGTCCCGGGCAGCCGCGATAGCGGAGCAGCTGCAGTATGAGTGCTCCATCCTACTGGAACTATATGTGAGTATACTGATGGAAGATTGATAGATATTATACAATACTAACGGATTTTTTTTTGTGTGGGTGTGTGTACATATATGTGATGTGACTGAAACATGTGTGTGTGAGACAGATAATCATAAAGACAGATGAAAAGGATGCATGCAAAAGAAAGATAAGAGGGAATGTAAGCGTGTGTGTGTGTGTGTGTGTGTGTGTGTGTGTGTGTGTGTGTGTGTGTGTGTGTGTGTGTGTGTGTGTGTGTGTGTGTGTGTGCGTGCAACAAAAAAAAAATGCCCAGGAAAGGATGGGGTAAGAATTCAA
Organism: Antennarius maculatus; assembly: GCA_013358685.1. Lineage (NCBI taxonomy): Eukaryota > Metazoa > Chordata > Actinopteri > Lophiiformes > Antennariidae > Antennarius > Antennarius maculatus. The sequence goes on from CM023612.1 coordinate 24,436,813, forward strand.
AGTGGTGGGGGGTGAATTCCGGAATCTAAGTGGGTGTTTTTCTGGCACAAAATTATTAGTGCCTGGGCATGAAGCCATCATCTGTTTTCCACATGCACGCATCTTTTTTGTCTGAGTGTGTGAGCTACCGGTTATTAAAACATTCTGGTTACTTGCCAATTTGCTGCCACATCTTTCATTTTACGTCTCACCGAGAGCAAAGGAACGGCCGAGTGCCCACATGGCCTTTATGACTTGTCCTTTTCTTTCACTATCCCTCTATCCTTCATTTCGTGGTCAGGAATGTCACAGACAGTTTCACATTCACAATAATTGCTGACATTTTGGACATAATTATCATTTTGGAAATATCACCTGCAACCCCTAAAGCAAAAGCAACAAAAGCAGCCTACATTCCAGTGAACACATCATTAAGTGATTGGATTTGTCTTAGCCTGTTCTGCAGAAATCGGTTGGGTTTTTTTTATACAGTTGCTTTTCCAGGTGGGCAAACTCGTGTTTGTTTGTTGGACAGGAAGGAAGTAGTTTACATCTGTCTGATGTGTCTTATATCAAAGTCAAAGTCAGTTTTATTGTCTAGTGTACCATATATTCACCACATACACCACAGATGAAATTGCAGTCCTCTCTGACCCACGGTAAACAGGCAGTACAACAGGCAGTACAACACAGGCAGAACAACAGGAAGGACAACAGGTAGTACAACAGGTAGTAAAACACAGGCAGAACAACAGGAAGGACAACAGGTAGAACAACACAGGCAGAACAGCAGGCAGTATGACACAGGCAGTACAACACAGGCAGGACAACAGACAGTACAACACAGGCAGGACAACAGGCAGTAGAACAGACAGTCCAGCACAAAGTATGAGACGAAACACATGGTAAACATCTCTATATTATTTCAGATTACATTGCAAATTCAAAGTCAAAATGACCTGTGAATATTAATATTGTATCTGGCAACATTATCAGCTCCTGGGGTATGTCCTGCTCATATATTCACTGCAGACTGTGTGGTGAAAATTATTTTCCCTCCTGAGCTTACAGGTCACATCAAGCCATTCAGTCACACTCCTGCTACCTTGCATGTAGGGTTCATTATTAGCACCTCAGAAAAATGCCACAAGTTGGCCCCTGAGATTCACAACTCAGTAATATACCAAAGCCAATGCCTGCTTCAACATGCCTGTGAGGTGACTTGTCAATTTAATATAAGAAAAGGAGCAATCTTAGTGGTCCGTATTCAGTATTACTATCGATATCAATCAATATTATTGACAAAGAAACAATCTGAAGAAAAAAAATTAGTTTGCCAAAGTTAATATAAAAATATAATAATACTATAATCTTTTGACGAATGCAGCTTATTATCCATCCAACAGACTGATTGATCTTCTCATGCACTTCTCTAAAAAAAGGGGAAAAAAATCACAAACTATTTATTCTATGTCAGTATCAGTGTGGGTGTTGAGCACTTTGTGATTGTGTTGACATTTACACTGGTCCTGTCATGTCATACCATACTTTTCATCGCAGATTATTTTGTGCTGTGCACCAACACTTCTCTTGTTTCTGTGCTGCTTTTTTTTTTTTGTTATTTCAACCAATTTGAGCTTTCATTTTGTTGATTTAATGAATCCTTTCTGGAACTGGACCGATTATAAAGCACTCCCAAGCTGACGATCTTTCTTCTTTTGTGCTTATTTTAGTCAAGTGTCTGAAAAAAAATCACACAAGAATAAAATCATGTTGCCTCACAAAAGGTTAACTTCAATATTGTGCCAAAATATAAATGAAAAGTGACGTATCCTTGAGTCTTAACCTAATCTTCGCTACACTTTTCCACTTAACATCTGTATCCTGATGAACAAGTTCCTAAAGGTCACTTCTTGTGACACTTTTCACACACTCAGTTTTCCTTTTTTTCCTCTTCAAGAGAAAGAGGGAGAGTTTCACAGAAGTTTTGGTGGATGACGGTCATCTGGTGTCCATCCCTCCTCCATCCTCTCAATCGGACCCCAAGGACCAGCTGTGGCGTGTCCACTCTGCTCTGCTCCAGTGTCACGTCTTGCTGGAGAGAGCTATCGCCAGAGAGGAAGAGGAGCTGGGTACTGGGAAAAAACGAGAGTATGAGACTCAGAGGAAGAAAGTGAAGGACAGATTGTCGCTCATCTTAATGACTACTGAAGACCTCCTCAAAGCTGTTGGTGGTTCATCGGTCGAGACTCCCAGTGGACAGGGATTGGAGGTAGGTGGTGATGTCACTGGAGGTGTTGGATTCAAATTCATGTGGAGCTTCCTGATCTTTCCTATTCTTAATGGCAGCTAAATGGCCCAACCACTCTGTTTGAGCTGAAGCTTTGGGTCTACCGCATCCTACAAGAGATAGAATACTGGACCAAGATGGCCGTCACCACCTTGAGAGAACTGTCTCCACTCATAGCCAAGGACCAAGCAAGGACCACACGAGTCAAGGGCTTGAGAAGCGCTCAGAGATGAGAGCACTGTGTGTGTGTGTGTGTGTGTGTGTGTGTGTGTGTGTGTGTGTGTGTGTGTGTGTGTGTGTGTGTGTGTGTGTGTGTGTGTGTGTGTGTGTGTGTGTGTGTGTGTGTGTGTGTGTGTGTGTGTGTGTGTGTGAGTGTGTATGGAAGCGGCAGTAGCTCGGTCGGTAGGGCGGGTCATCCAATGATCCAAGATCGGCGATTTGATTCTCTGCTCCCATTCACTCTTGTAGTGTGAGCTGGCAGTGGGAGGTGCCAGCTCACCTTCCTAGCACTGCCAAGATGCCCTTGAGCAAAGCACCATCCCCTCCACAAGCTGCTCATCCGGGGCTCTCCAAAAAAGTCTCCTTTGCTTTCTGGAGGGAGGGCGGGAGGGAGGTAGGGAGCGGCAGGGAGGGAGGGAGTGAGGGAGGAGGGAGGGAGGGAGGGAGGGAGGGAGGGATGGAGGGAGGGAGGGAGTGAGTGGAGGGAGGGAGGGATGGGGAGGGAGGAGGGAGGGAGGAATGAGGAGGGAGTGATGGGAGGGAGGGCAGGGAGGGAGGAGGGAGGGAGGGAAGGGAGGAGTGAGGGAGGGTAGGGAGTGATTTGATTTATGGAGTTTCTTTCTTTCTTTATTTTCTTTCGTTTCTTCTTTCTTTCTTTCCTTCTTTCTTTCTTTCTTTCTTTCTTTCTTTCTTTCTTTCTTTCTTTCTTTCTTTCTTTCTTTCTTTCTTTCCTACATATGCATTTTTCATGATTAATGCCAACTCAAACTGCAAAGACATTTTGTTCTTTTTTTTTTTTCATTTAACGTCAGATTCTTGTTCCACCATATGGGCACTCATTTTATACAGCTGAACTTCTTGCTGAAGATATACTGTCTAGGTCCACTGCAGCGGTCCTAAAAAATTAGGCCATTTGAATTCATGCAATCACCAGACTGTAGGTGTGGTGTGTTACTTTCGATACTGCAGCTATTAATCATTCCCAGTTATTGTTAAGGGATGTTCAGTTTGTGAATAGAAGGTGTATAATAGTGCCCTCTTGTGGTTCACTGTTGGTATTACATAAATGCGTTTCTTTCTTCCTTGATAGAAGATGGGGGGGGTATCTGTAGAGTACCTCCAGATCTAGATGTAGGTACCCTACACTACATTTGCAGCAGACTTGCAGCAGTAGTTTTAGAATCTCAAAACATTAGGCCAAATTACAAATCAAAAATCTGATAGACTTGAAAATGTGCAGATGCTTCTCGGACAGGATTAATAAATGAGTGAAGCAGAAATCAAACCATATGCTAGGATTTCACTGTGAATACTTTTCCACAGTAAAATACTTTTACTTTAGAGTTTTCTCGGAGGCAGTTGTTGTAGTCTCTGCTCCTAACATTTGTAAGGTAAATAGTTGTGTTTCGTTGTTAGTATTGCACCAGGGCTGGGACCTCAGGGGCCAATGCATTGTTCTCACTGAAATAAAAAAGGCTGCATATCTTTGATACAGTACTTGGCCTGTCTGAGCCTGTAAATTAGCTTTAAGGCACAACAGGGTAGCTACAGGTTCCAATGACTTCATGTTATAACCCTCTGTTCCTGTTAGTGTCACACATAAGGTTTGATAGTTATTAATTGACCCACATGAGAACCACACTTCATGTTTGTCGGGCAATTTCACCTTTATACTTGATGTCAGTGATGCAATGCAACAAAGCAGAGCTCAGTTAACACATAAACCCCAATCATTTATGTTCCTGATTGATTGACTAATGATCAATTGGTTCATCATTTTGTTTGTAGT
>CM023612.1:24453589-24496089 GCA_013358685.1 Antennarius maculatus
TCGATCAAGAGGGTGAGACCGACGGGGGAAAAGATTGAGGGGGTCAGCTCACTGAAGAGGTGGAGGTGAGACGGGTTCGGTTGGCAAGAAAGTCCCCAGGAACTCGCTGAACCAGAACGGAACACACACACACACACACACACACACACACACACACACACACACACACACACACACACACACACACACACACACTGAGAAGACCCAAAATAATCCAGCAAAACATAAACTTAGAGGAGAACTCTGTTTCTGGGAAAAGCTGGTGACCTGTTGGGATCAAGAGGAGCTTGTTTGGAATCAAAATCGCGATGATGATGTGCCACCATCAGAAAATTCTGATGTTTGAAAGTGAACAGACAAAATAATTGTGGTTCCAGAGAGCTCCTACTATGGTCAACAAAGCATTCTGTTATTTTATTCATACATATCACGCATACTCAAGCCAAGAAATAATAAAGATAATAATCATCACGCAGGAAAGAAAGCTGTCTTGTGTTTAATGGGTTGTCTCTCCGTTGACAATGAGAAGATGATTTTTTTTTTCTCCAGAACACTCTTAAACACCAGTAATGTGATCATAGTATTTTCCGCACTAAAAGACGCACCTAAAAACCTTTAATTTCCTCAAAAACCAACAGTGCGCCTTATAGTGTGAAAAACACTGTAATACCAGTTGAAGATAATTTGTTTATACAATTACTCCTCAGGTAGGATTAGTACTATTGTTATGCAGTCATTGTTGCATTCTTAGCCACACCCAAAATCAATATTCCCTCAAGTAACAATCCAAACCTGTAATTTGGTATAGGTATTATTCATTTGGTTACTCAAGAAAAACATGATTGCTCTCATCGCGCTTTTCTTCAGCATTATTTGATGAATCTGGTTCGCATATGCAAAACACTGATTGAGTGCAGATCAAATAGGGAAACGTCTCCAAGTCAGAAGCAAAAGTCTTTGCTTTAACTTTAGTCTTTTTTTTTTTTTTTTTAGTCTTTTTCTTTAGTCTTTTTCTTGTACATAGTAGTAAAGAATCCTTTCAAAGCATTCTGCATACACACGATGGTCTGGATCACCACTAAAATCAAATGGGTGGTGTCTCACAACAAACACTATCTTCTTTGCTTTTTAAAATCAAAAATCTATTCATATTTCTTTGGTTTACTACTGCTGACAAAACAAAAAGTAGATAACAAGCAAAGAAATGTTGGTGGATGAGAAACTCTCAACTGCACTGGGTCCTTTCCATTTGGGAGTGTCTTCTTTGTTTACCTCACATCCCCAAAATGAAGTTCTAATCCACTTCATGACCACGAGAAAGAAAAAAATCAAAAAGTCCATTCAGATTTCTGCCATGGATCCCAGCTCTGCTTGAACCACCAACTCAAACGAGGAAAAACACACACCCAACAGATTATTCCTGCTCTTGGCACAGTCTCTAGGAAGAGTTTTATTTTCTTGTAAAGTGACTAAGTTGATGCACACTTTACAAAGCCAAGGCCAGGGTCTGCATATCGCTTGCGAGCAACAAGATTTCTATCAAAGAACATAAGTAACATGTTAGAAAACATGTACAAAGATTTGTAAAAGTTGTTGACCTGTTGGGTCAATTTGGCATTCACTTGATATAGGTTCAGTGTATTGTGTTATCCTGTTTACAGCGATACGCAAAACCTTCAGTATATTTAAATCATTGAAAAATTTCTTGTAAAATCCAAAGGAATTACATGAAACACAACCTGTTACACGTACAACCTGGTGAAATGTTGTGTGGGATCCGTTTGTCTTATTTTTTGTTGACAGCACCAGCTTTGTGATATGTGTCAAAGTAAATCATCTGTCATGCTTGATTTTTTTTTTTACATTCAAGATAATTAAGTTTACCCATAATCATCACATTTAATTTCTAATCATGCTTGCAAAGCCAAGATGTGTGTTACTGGTGCAGAGGGGGAAACAATCTGCACATATGTGAGCACAAATGTAGCCTCACACTCCTCCTGAAAAACACAACACACGGACACGCACGAACAAACGTGCACACACACACATGCATGCATGCATGCACACACACACACACAAAGAATCCCGAGTCCAGATGGGAGTGGAGTGGATCAATACAAAGACAGTGGGTCTGGTTGATGTCTCTGCTGAAGGAGAGCATCTCCCTGTCTCGTCTCTTTTTTTGCTCCCTTTTTTCTAACGTGTCCCTGTTTTACACTATATTTTTCCTTCTCCCATCCCCGTTCTTTCATCCCATATTTTTTTTACCTTCTTATCTGTCCTGTTTTCTCTCAAACACACACACACGCACACACAAGGAATAATGAACACCTCAAGACCCTAAACACAGTCTTGTTATGGCCTAGTTTTAAAAACCTCCAATGTCATGTGAGTAAAGTAGGGACTAATGAAAACCGCACTGAGATCTGAGCTAACTGATCTAACCCAGAATCAGCCAAGGCGACGCCGGTTCAGGTCTTCTGAGCAACGAAGGGTTGGCGTGGATTTAGTCTGAAGATAATCTGGGTAGGCCGTTCTTGGCTCTCACAGGTGGCTGCGTCTGAACTGCCTGTTGTAATGGCATACTTCAATCCAGCATAAACACCAGTAGATTATGGAATGTCACTATGGTCCTATGTGGTCTTAGGCAGAGGAGCTACTTCAATTACAGTATTTTCCACACTATAATGTGCCTTATAATCAGATGCACCTTATAATCCAGTATGCCTCATATATGAAAATTTTTTAAAGTAGGCCATTTATTGAAGGTGCGCCTTATAGTCCAGTGCGCCTTATAGTGCAGAACATACTGTATGTCATTCTGTTCAATAGTAATTTTTCAACTTTACATAATTCTTGCGTACACTATCTTCTAGAACTGTTTTTTCTATTCCTTATTTTTTGACGGTCAAAGAATCACGAGATTTAATATTTGAGAAATTTGTTTTTTTTAAATATAGAGAAAGATGTGTTACTATTAATATCAAGGATTTTAAAACAAGCTTACAGTTGCATCACTTTTAAAATTCAAGTGATGCTGGTTGTTTTGTGCGTAGCTGTTTTATGTTTCAATTGTTTGTATTTTCTCTTGTGGGCTCTGTGGTTTCACTATGTACATTCGAGTGCAGCCAACAAAATTCAATTTCTTCAGCACTGAAATGATGGCTCACTTTTTTTTATACAGATAGGGTCACAAGTCAAGAATGCAGTGGGCGTGTTTGTCGTCTGGTGGTCCAAAAAGACGACATTCACATCCACAGATGCATATTTGACACCTCGGGAAAATAAAGTGAATAGATTTAAATGCAGGACCAGAAACTTCTAATTACTTGGAACATTCCTATCCTCTAAATTTAAAATAGTGAGTAGAAAGAGTTTTTGTCTTTTGCCTGAATGGGATGGCTACACACTGGCTTTATATCAATCCATTGGTTGTCTATCAGTTCATTGATCATTCTCTGACCTGATTGATGGGTTAGTAGGCTGATGGATTGAATCACAATTACATGTGTGTGTTTGTGTGTGTGTGTTCACTGTAGGCGCGGTTGTGGGAGGAAAAGGAAGGGGACACCCGTCAAAGTCTTTGTTTCACACACTGAGGAGGAGAGCGTGCCTGAACACAGCTTCAGCTCAGGTGTGTGTGTGTGTGTGTGTGTGTTTTATATCTGCATGCCATATTGTCAACTGCATGTGTGTGTGCATACTTGTGTTGGTGTGTGGTTCTACATGTATGCATTTCTGTGGCTGTTTTGATTGGTATGAGGGTGGAGCGTGTGCAAGTGAGTCTGACCTACTTGTTTGTGTGTGTGTGTGTGTGTGTGTGTGTGTGTGTGTGTGTGTGTGTGTGTGTGTGTGTACGCACAAGCATGCTTGCCAACATATGTGTTGTAGTGCACACCTGTGTATGTGCTCCAGGAGATGGGGTGATGACCTTTGTGAGTGTGTGTGTGTGTCCTTGCATACTAGTATGTAATCCTTTTATACTGACTGCGCTGTCAGGTGGTCGAAAGGAAGCAGCAGAGAATAAGCGTGTGACAGTGGACGGGCATTTCTACAACACAGAGAGGTGAGTGTATGTGTGTGTTTTGGGGTTTTTTTTGGCTGATATTAAATTGCATGCAGTTTAATAAAAGGGGAAACAGTTTTATGAAACTCTTCACAGAGTTCTCCACCAGGGGGCAGCGCATCCCGGTCTGACCCAGAACTGGCGTCGGCATCTTTGGCGAGGAACGCGAAAGAATTAATTAATAAATGAATAAAACTTTAAGACTCATAAAGAAACAGACAAACAAATATTCAAGTGTCAAGCATGTTTATTAACGCATCTTCGACGTGGCGCTGTTATACGTCAGAAAATAGCCGGTTTTAGCTCCGTGTGTACATGTAGACATGGGTCACGTGCATAACGTCACAGCCATTTTTGTCGCAGGGACACCCCCCCCCCCGATAGAAAAAGTTGCGGATACAGCGTCCGCACGACAATGCAGATCCGCCGTTTTCAAAAAAATTCCACCTTAGCCAGCGTTTTCAAAAATTTGCGTTTTCATCCCCGATATCTGCGTTGTCGTGTGGACGGAAGGCGTAACCGCAATAAAAATGTCACATTTTCAAAAAGATCCGGGACCCGTGTGGACGGGGCCTTAAAAATCCGCGATAAGACACCAATTAATTTCTTCATTTTCATTTGCTAATCATTTGTCGTCACTTCCTAGTGCTTCATCAGACCAGGCTCACGGCAAAGTCTCTGGAGCCAAGACCAGTTCTTGCTCAGCTTCCACACCAGCTCCATGTCCCGCTGCTTCCTCGGCCCCGACCCCGATGCCGGTCCCCGTTCTGGCCCCAACCACGGTGACTTCAGCTCAAGCCCCGTCTTTGACCCCTGCATCCACGGCTCCCGCTGCCCCCACAGCCTCTGCTCCGGCCCCGACGGCCAGCTCCTTTCCCCCCTCCCCTAACTGCCGCATCCGTGAGGTCCACTGTGGCAACCAGGTGCGATTAGTGGTCATAGCTATCCGAGACATCACCAAGGGCGAAGAGATCACCGTGGACTACAGCCTCACGGAGTGGGGGGAGAACCTGGTCAGTACCTTGAGGAGAATAAATCAAATTGTAAATTTTGTCGACCTGCATCTGATAGACAAGATATTAACCCTTTTCACGCTGTCGCCCGTCTATCCCTGGTTGTTTGGTCCTCACAAGTATGGAATTACATTCACAAGCTATCACTAATAACTTTAGATTAAAAAGCCATATGTGTTTACACACTGATGATTGGCTACACACACACACAGCATAAGCCACAGGGTTACCATGGTGATGGCAGAGCTCTAGTTTTCTCTCTACCTATAGTTCTTTAGCAACAGTAACCACGGTTCGAACATGACATCTGTTCATTTAATGGATTTCATTTGATTTGAATCAATTTAATCAACAGAATTATACCACCAGCATCTTTTATAAACATTAAATTGACAAAATGGAGAATTGATTTTTGTTCTATACTTGTTATTTTAGCCTGATTGATCTCCCCATGTCTGTTGCTCATAAGAAGCCGATCACTTTCTTCGGTTTATCTTGTTCAAAGCAGTTTTTTGGTGTCTTAATAAAGTTTGTTGCGTTTGACCAATTGTGGAGGTTTCGTCCTCCTCCTCTCTAAGTTGACAGCTGAGGATGATTGTGACAAGAAATGATAATGAGCATCGTTTTGGCTGTTGTAACGTGACTGCTCTGTGTCCCACAGGGTTTCCGTGGCACCGTATCTCCAGCTCAACACGAGTGTAACTCTGACACAGAGAATAACAACATCAAAAAGGTAAAAGAAAAACACTTCTGTTTTCTAAAAAAGCACACACACACACACACACACAAGACAGTAATTATTTGAAAAATGAGACGACTACACAACTGCTATATTTAATTCAGCCTGCTTCACAGTTTTCACATTTTTCAAACATTACATCACCTAATTATCAACTAACCAAAAAACAAAGGTTTTATTTTATTTATTTTTTTTGAGTTAAATGTCACCAATTAAACAAAAACTTGGAACATATGTGTAATTCTTAAATTCAAAATGACATCTGTGAAGAACGGTGTTTGCTAATGGTATGTCTTCCATGCCATTAGCATGGAATGACAAGATGCTGTTGTCATTGAACACGAAGTGTAAATCAAGATACCGTCAGCTCAAAAGAGGAGAAAATATTCAAGTTTTTTTCCTTGAGTAAAAATTTGTGGGATGGCTGCTGCAGTCACTTTTTTTTCCTTATATTGCTCACTGTGGGTGAAGGTGGAATGTGAGCACGCTCAATATGACTTGGAGGATGGTGAACTCTGCCTGGTTAAGTGAAGTGACCCAGAGCTGTCCAACCTGGGTTCAGGGGCAAAAGACTAATTGAACCATCTTGTAACCGGTTGCTGAGGATTCCCTCAGCACAGTCAGAGTAAATACGTGAACGACTTGGGCCAAAATTGTCTCAACTTGTTCTCAAACGTGACATGTGTGTGAAGTCTAGTGTGCTGGGTGGGTAGCCATAGAGGGTCACTCTCTTCTCATTCTGTGGTGTTTGACTGCAGCAGGCAATACTCAGCCCAGTTTTCCACTAACTGGTGAACATAACTAAGCACTTAAAAGCAAAAGACCTGGGTAGTTACAAGAAGAGGAGGAATATTAGACCTTTTATTCATCGGTTGGCCGCAAGCATGACTCCAGATGACTCATTTCCAATTTCTGACAAATTTTTTCCTAAAATCATCATGACACCTGTGGGGTTACCTTTTTTTTTTTGTTTGTTTGAGTGTTGGTGATCTCACTAGAGTTCACGATAAACATATGTGTAGTGCTACACAACAGACGTGACACTGACACTGACGGTTCCTCTGCCAAAATAGGAAAAATTTATTCCATTTGGCCAATGTATTAGAATGCGTGTACAGCATCACGTGACTACCTACTAAAAAAGTCCGCGATGAGGTGAAGTCGCGTGTGTTTCTGCGCGAATTCGCGAGGGATTACTGTAGTTGTATTTTCAATGCATACCATAAATATAAACGTTGTATGTAGATTATTCCAGCTCTTTGATTTGGCCCTTGTGGCTGCTGTTTCCTAACATCTGTGTAGTGAAAAACACGGCACTGATTTAGTAAACTACAAACACATGTGAACAAATGTTGATGCGGTTATGACACGCTGTCGTGCCTTCAGAATGCCTCCTGTGCAGATGGGGGTGGACAGCGCTGTACTTGGACTTAATCTAGAGGAGAGCAAGGAAGACTTGATGATTATGATTATAGTATTTAGTGCAGTAATGGCCTTCCAAGTCATCATCAATTTGAACCCTCTTAAATTAAAGCAGTATAAGTAAATTCACCTGCAGACAGAGTTGCGGTCTGTTTTCTAAATGTTTTTTTCTTCTCTTGCCCGTGAAGCCTGGCTTTTACATCGCGATCTCCTGTATCTTGTTAGATTGTGGAAAATTGAACATATCCATGCAGTAAATTCAGTTAAAGTCAGTGACATTCAAATGCCGATATGATTTGCTGCTATGGTGACACTTTTCTGAAGTTAGTTTAGATTCACATTATTTAATAAGCTGGACTGGTCACGTCTGTTGTTGTTAGTATTTTATAAAAATGAAGCAGCAGTAGATCTTCTTCTTCTCCTTTGGCCTTTTCCCTTCAGGGGTCGCCACAGCCATCATTGCCTCCATCTAACCCTGTCTTCTGCATCCTCTTCTCTCACACCAACTACCTTCATGTCCTCTTTCACTACATCCATAAACCTCCTCTTTGGTCTCCCTCTAGGCCTCCTGCCTGGCAGTTCAAAACTCAGCATCCTTCTACCAATATATTCACTATCTCTCCTCTGGACATGTCCAAACCATCTCAGTCTGGCCTCTCTGACTTTATCTCCAAAACCTCTAACATGTGCTGTCCCTCTGATGTACTCATTCCTGATCCTATCCTTCCTGGTCACTCCCAGAGAGAACCTCAGCATCTTCATCTCTGCTACCTCCAGCTCTGCCTCCTGTCTTTTCCTCAGTGACACTGTCTCTAGACCAAACAACATCGCTGGTCTCACCACAGTTTTGTACACCTTTCCTTTCATTTTAGCTGAAACTCTTCTATCACACATCACACCTGACACTTTCCTCCACCCGTTCCATCCTGCCTGTACACGTTTCTTCACCTCTTTTCCACACTCTCCATTGCTCTGGACTGTTGACCCTAAGTACTTCAAATCCTCCACCTTCTTGATCTCTTCTCCCTGTAACCTCACTCTTCCACTTGGGTCCCTCTCATTCACACACATGTACTCTGTCTTACTGCGGCTAACCTTCATCCCTCTCCTTTCCAGGACAAACCTCCACCTCTCTAGCTTCTCCTCCACCTCGTCCCTACTCTCACTGCAGATCACAATGTCATCTGCAAACATCATAGTCCATGGAGATTCCTGTCTAACCTCGTCTGTCAGCCTGTCCATCACCATAGCGAACAAGAAGGGGCTCAGAGCTGATCCCTGATGCAGTCCCACCTCCATCTTGAACTCCTCTGTCACACCTACAGCACACCTCACCACTGTCTTACAGTCCTCATACATGTCCTGCACCGCTCTAACATACTTCTCTGACACTCCAGACTTCCTCATACAATACCACAGTTCCTCTCTGGGCACCCTGTCATAAGCTTTCTCCAGATCTACAAAAACACAATGCAGCTCCCTCTGGCCTTCTCTGTACTTCTCTATCAACATCCTCAAAGCAAATACTGCATCTGTAGTACTCTTTTTTGGCAAGAAACCATACTGCTGCTCACAAATGCTCACTTCTGCCCTTAGTCTAGCTTCCACTACTCTTTCCCATAACTTCATTGTATGGCTCATCAGCTTTATTCCTCTGTAGTTGCCACAACTCTGCACATCTCCCTTGTTCTTAAAAATGGGCACCAGCACACTTCTCCTCCACTCCTCAGGCATCTTCTCACTATCTAAGATCCTGTTGAACAACCCAGTCAGAAACTCTACTGCCACCTCTCCTAGACACTTCCAAACCTCTACAGGTAAATCATCAGGACCGACTGCCTTTCCACTCTTCATCCTCTTCAGTGCTCTCCTCACTTCATCCTGGCTAATCTTTGCTACATCCTGGTCCACAACAGTCACCTCTTCTAGTCTTTGTTCTCTCTCATTTTCCACGTTCATCAACTCTTCAAAGTACTCTTTCCATCTTCCCATCACACTGCTGGCACCTGTCAATAGACTTCCATCCCTATCCTTAATCACCCTAACCTGCTGCACGTCCTTCCCATCGCTATCTCTCTGTCTTGCCAGCCTGTATAGATCAGTCTCTCCCTCCTTACTGTCCAACCTAGCATACAAGTCATCATAAGCTTCTTGTTTGGCCTTTGCTACCTCTACCTTCACCTTACGCTGCATCTCCCTGTACTCCTGTCTACTCTCCTCAGTCCTCTCAGTGTCCCACTTCTTCTTAGCTAACCTCTTTCTTTGTATACACTCCTGTACCTCCTCATTCCACCACCAAGTCTCCTTATCTACTTTCCTTCCAGATGAAACACCAAATACTCTCCTACCTGTCTCCCTGATCACATTAGCTGTAGTTCTCCAGTCATCTGGAAGCACCTCCTGACCACCCAGAGCCTGTCTTAACCCCATCCTAAAACTCATGCAACACTCTTCCTTTTTCAGCTTCCACCATTTCGTCCTCTGCTGTCTGTCTGAAGCAGCAGTAGATAAACTTTAAAAATATATCATTCATCATTTTTTCATATTTTTTCAAAGGTGATTGGTGACAAATCAGACTCCAGTAGCTTCATCTATTGCTTCTGATTCCATTTAGAAGAATCCAGTAAGCCGAAATCTAAACCACCAGTCAGAGAGTGTCTAATGGGAGTCCAAAGTCCATCTTGACAGAGGAAGCTGTCTGGACAAGAGCATGTGGGGAATGAAACCGAGTGTGATCGACACTCGGTCAGACTCGTTTGGGTTCTGGTGGTTTCAGGTCAGGCACGATGGGTCCTTACAAACTGTAAACACTAGATGGGGCTATAGGAGTTTTCACAGCTCATCTCACCACTGTCAGAATATCCATCCATCCTCTTGAAGACGTGCCGCTTGTAATCATCTCATAATGTTTTTGGATGTGGGAGGAAGCCGGACAACTGGGAGAGAGACAGAGAGAACGTACACACTCCACATAGACAGGAATTGAACCCGGAACCTTCTTGCTCTGCTGCAGTATAACAAGAAGTAAACATTTTTTATAAAACAAACCCGAAGCTTTTCTGTTCTGACAGCAAAAAAAAAGTAAAATTTGCTCAAAAGTAGTTTTTTTAAATTTGATTTTTTAAGTTGTTTTTTTTTAACTCGTTTGAAAAATGAACAAAAAAGAAAATGTGATTTTGAAGAAGTGATATTGGAAGTTTGTTGTTACATCAAAAAAATGAATAGAGAAAACAACTCAAAGCTACTGTTTTATATTGTGTTAATGCAGTAAAGAATTTCTCTAGACAGATAGTGACGTGCACTTTTTTTTCTCAACCTTGTGTTGCACTTTCAGGAGGACGAGCCTCTTTCTCCAACAACCCATCGGCGGGAGCAGCAGCAGCAGCAGGACTATGTCACCCCTTCTTGGTCCCTCTCCCCTTCCTCCGCCCCCATCTCCCACTCTGATGCCAGCGACTCAGACGCCGCTGCAGACGAGGACACCGCAGGCAACCGCGGCCGTGCGCTACGACGTTGTAAAAAGCGCCGTGGCACTCCATCAAAGAAAAAGACTCCCAATCGGACCCCACCTGGTCGTCCGCCATCAGTTTCCCACACCAGTATTTCTTCTCACAACCGTCTGTTCCCTTCTCCGGTGCAGTCTTCTCCTTCCTGCTCATCTTCGTCCTCTTCGGCCAAGCCTGTGTTTAAAGCTCCTGCTCCACTGGGCTCCAACGCCACAAACAACGTTAACGTAAATGCCCCCAGAGGAGGGGTGTCCATAGACTCAATGCGCCAAACCTGCGAGTACTGTGGACGTCACTTCCGCTCCCTGGGCCGCCACTTGGATAAACACCACGCCCACCAACCGGATGTGTGTTCTGCCCTGGTGGAGCGCTTCACACAGATGCCTCGCCTGAACGCGCCGAGCACACACCCCTCCACCGCTCACACACACACTCTGCAGCAATCAAAGTTGTCACAAGTTGCGGGACAGATCCGCAATTCAGATCTTCCACAGAGCGACGTGCAGGATCTGTCCATGTCTCCGCCCACTCTCTCAGCAGCCAGCCAATCCCCTGTCTCCGGCGGAAGAAACGGCACTCCTCCTGCGCCGACCCCCCCAGGAGCGCAGAGTGCAGTTCCGGTGTCTGTCTTGAAGAGAAGCCCACCGACTGTGAACGTAACCCAGCCCAAGAAGGGAGCTGTGAGACGGTTGAAGAGAGAAACGCGGGAGGAAGAGGAGGACGACGAAGAGCACGAAGGGGAAGGATTTGTTGAGGTCGTTGAGGTTAAAAGGCCCAAAGAGGAGGATGTGGAGGTGTTATGTCATCAGTCCTTCAGCAGCAAGTCGTCCAAAGAGATCGAGCCACCAAAGGATGAGGAAGAGGAGGACAACGAGGAAGACGAGGAGGAGAACGGAGTGATGGAAGTAGAAGATGAAAGTGGAGCAGAAGATAAAGACAAGGACTTGCTGAGGTCAGTTTCCCCGATTTAGGAGCAAATTTTACAGTAGAGCTGGAAAAAAAATCATTTTTAATATTGATTAATCATCAATCACACCACCTGGTTTCAGGGACACAGCTTTAAATACGTTATTCTCTGGACTAGAAGGCGCACCTTCAAGGAGTAAACCTATTTTAAAACTGTTTTCATATATAAGGCGCACTGGACTATAAGGCGCACCGTCGGTTTTTGAGTAAATCAAAGGCTTTTGGGTGCACCTTATAGTGGGGGAAATACTGTAGTTGTTAACTTCAGTTATTGAAATTAAAAGCAAGGATTTGAATGACCGTATCAAGGGGGCAAATTAGATTTCAGTCAATAAGGTTCCGTTGATTGATTGACAGAATTAAATTGTTAGTTTAGTTTATTTGAAGGGGGACAATGCAATTTCATAAAACACATGATTATGCATGGTTTAAAAAAAAAGGTGAGTTTTCATCTGTAGCCCCCTGGGCATGGTGTATAAAAAGCAGTAAAATCAGTAAAATACATCTACAATACAGTAAAAATATACATATATTAAAAGAGAATGGCAACATAACATGTTATCACATCAAAACATCACGACTGGCTTGTCGTTTAGTGTTGGTCGCTATAGGAGTCGATGAGCCACATTTTCAAGTTTTTTGTGAAGGTTTAGTCTGTTGTAAGGAGTAATCGTAGTAGTAATAGTCATAAAATCTGGTTATTTACAGTAGCATTTTGCAATCTAAAGTAAATTAATGCTTCTATCTCGCGTCTCTGTCTGTCCGTAGCTCCGGGCGCCACCACCTGCTGCCCCTCCTGTCGTCCCTGTCCTCCCTGGTTCTGTACCTCCGTCGGCTGCAGCACTCGGCCTTCCTGTCTCTGTCCCGCCAGCTGCAGTCGGCCGAGGCCTGGCGCCTCCTCTGCCACTCCAGCCTGGCTCTCCTCATCCTCTACAACCGGCGCCGCGAGTGTGAGGTGTCCAAGCTGTCCATCAACGAATACCGCGCTCGCGTCACCCCCCAGTGCCCCGTCCCCGTCCCGCCCGGAGCTCCTCCAGCTCTCACCCCGCTGGAGGCCTCTCTGTCCCCCTTCGAGCGCCTGGTGCTCCCTCACCTCCCTCGAGTCGGGGTCCAGGGTAAACGCGGGCGGGTCCAGCCCCTCATCCTCCCGCCTCACTGCGAGCCCTGCCTGGAGCTCCTCCTGCAGACGCGCCAGGACGTGGGGGTCGACCCCGCCAACCCGTACGTCTTCGCCAGGCCGTACCACTCCCCCGCTACGCCGCTGAGAGGCACCGACCTCCTCCGCAGCCTGGCCCGCTCCAGCGGCACCCGCAACCCCCGAGCCCTCACCCAGACCCGGGTTCGCCGGCAGGTGGCGATCCTGACCCAGCTGCTGCTGCTGGGGGAAGGAGAGGAGCCCGGGCAGCCGGGGGGCGGCGCCGTGGAGAGGCTGGAGCACTTCCTGGAGAGGGAGTACCATGTGACGCAGAACTGCGCAGGGATTGGCCAAGACCCAGGCCTGATGGGCAGAGTGGGGAGGGTCGTGCTTTGCGGAGAGAGAGACGGCGTCCTGTTCAGAGGAATGAGCCTGAACCACATCTGCCTGGAACTGGACGGTGAGATCAGGAGCTTCCTCCAATATTTGTGAATCAAAGAGAATAAAAAGATGAGACCTGCATCATTTTTGTCCCGCAACATTTCCCCTTTTCTTTCCAGTTATGTCAGGAAACTCAGCAGACTCCTACTCAGAGGGCGAGTCTGAAGGAGAACAGGTGAGGGAGGTGCCAGAGGCGCCCGCCCCTCCTCCTGCTTCTGCCCCCACACCCACCCTGCTGTACGTCAGGAAGGGCAAAAACAACGGCCGCGTGGGGCGCCCCAAGAAGCTTAAGAACACGCATCCGTCTCCACCACTTCCTCCACCTATAGCCACCAACGGCAGGAGAGGCTCAGGTCAGCCCAGATCAGGTTTGATTATGTCACTAAGTAAAACAAAACCGTAGGTGGGATTTAAAAATACTGTCATTTCTCAGAAAACGAGGTAAATATCAACACTTTGCCTTCGTTTGTCCTCCCTCGTAGGCAAACGAGGCGTCCTGAAGCGTCCCTGGTCGGAGGCGGAGCGAGCCGCGGTCGAGGAGCACCTGACCCAAAACATCAACGAGCTGCGAGTCCCCGCCAAGGCCGACTGCGAGCGCTGCCTGCAACAGTGCCCCCTGCTGGTCAGCAACCACCGCGACTGGAGAGCCATCAAATTCTACTGCCACAACCGCATCCAGCTGCTGAAGAAGAACCAGCGGTGCGACAACGAGCCCCAGCCCCTTATTGTCTGCTGAGAAAAAGGCTGTGTGTGTGTGTGTGTGTGTGTGTGTGTGTGTGTGTGTGTGTGTGTGTGTGTGTGTGTGTGTCGGAGGGGGCAGCTCATGAGTGCACATTCTCAAATGGTACCCCGCTGCCGTAGAAGTGCACCAATTTTGAGATGACGGTCCTAAATTTCACTGTTTTGTTTTTTTTTTTTTTATGAAAATTTTCATTTTGAGCCGCTCAACAACAGAAATTTCATTTCACTTTTCTTTTTGTTTTTTTGCTTAAAAATAACACTATCAACTTCATTGTTTTGCTAACTTCCAGTGCAGATCTCGTCAAAAGCAGTGCGTTGGATGGGTGCCGTTTGAGACGTGCCATGGGGGGGGGGATGGGGACCACAGCGCTGGCGGCAGCCTTTATTGTGCTCTACAAACTGTCTTTCTAAATACACTAAACCCAAATATACACAAGGGAGGCAGCATAGTGTGGTTCTATGAACATTGTGCAGTAGTGTTAGTGTTTTATGCACTTGGAGACATAAATAAGACAAATGGCCTGATTCTGGGTCACACTCTTCTTAATAGTGGCTGTAGAATTAGAGTATAGAATAATAACCAGATCCTTCACCAAACAGTTTGTCGTTCATACATCTGACTGTAGTTCTGATCATTAACTCATTCATTCTGCTTTGGCTGTGATGTACATGTACAAAGGTACTGGATAAAACGCACAATGTACTTTTTTTAAGTTACTAATTATTATTAATTAGGACAAATATGATTTAAAGCAAGCCCTGTTGGCTTCCTGAGAAAAATGAGATGACATCCCTCAGAATGTCTTGAAGTTAAAGTCTAGAAACACGATATCCACTCTAAAACCTGTTTTGCTGGACTCCTCAACAAGCTGTCATTTCCCCTCAAGGACCAGTACAAATGTTTTGCTATTGGTTGCTGTTTTGTCACTTTGTAAAGCATTTTGTTGTTCATAGGAGAAAAAAAAAAGGTGCTACAAGCCAAGAAGCTGGAGAAGGTTTACCATGGTTGTGTCAGACGTTTCTCAAAAAAAAAGTGGGCATTTAGCAGAAGTGTTTGTTCTGTGTCACCATGTTTGTTAAATTGTTGTTGGTTTTTTTTGTTTTATTTTTAACGACTAGAGCCCCTTCTGTACTTTCTCTAACCACATTTTGTGCAGCTCACCCAGATTTTTGATTTCTTCTCAATATTTCTGGAAAATCTGCGTCTATCAGATACGTCCAAAAAAAGATTGTTGAAGTTATTTAAACATTTGGCAGAAACGTTCTTCTTTCTTGCTCTAACCCCACCAGTTACACTGTACATAACAAATATATTATCATTATGCTAACTGGTTGTTCGTGCTAGATTATATGTAACTTTTTTTCCTTTTTTGAGTTATTGTTGTCTGTACATAAGTTTGTATGTAAATATTCCTCAGAGAAACAAAGAAAATCAATGTATGACATGCTTTGGTTATGTGTTGTTTTTTCTTTTTATAAGTCTTATAAAAGCTTAAAGTCACCAAAAGTGAAATATTTGTCTCTTTCAGATTAATAATTGAAAATATTATTAGACTTGTGAGAAAAAAAGTAGGAAATATGTCCTGCTTTTCTGCCACATGTAGTTCGGTGTTACAACCACTAGGTGGAAGTGTTGTTTCGTAAATCAAATATTTGACACATCCAGAGACAAAAAATCTTTTGACCGATATTGGGGATTGAAAACATGAAGATTATAGAATGTTTATTTGAAGCCAAAAATGCTTGAGCATAAACGCAAGTTATGATACTGATTGATTCTTAACGCAAATAGTTTTTTTCTTCAGCAGTGTTCATCTGCTAAAGAAAAGAACAAGGTCAATCCAGAGTTTCACAGCTGACGCCAATCCCCAGAAGAAGCTTGATCAGTTTGTACCTATGGTGACCTCACACACATTGACTACTTTACTTGGTTGTCACGTCTGGCTGGAGTCCAGGTAGTGACTCATCCACAAATTCAATGCCGTTTGTCAATTTCTGGCCTCCAAATTTCGATGGGCGAGATCCACAAACCCGAATGGCTTTTGGATTGGTGAGTAAATGAATTAAATGAGCGGGTGGCCCCTTGGGTGGTACCACCATCACACACTATATGATGTGTGTGAACTGATGAACATCTGTGGGGATTGTGGTGTGCTTTGCATGGTGGATAAATCACAAAAAGTGCGGAAAAAAAGTCCTTGTGACATAAGGGGCTACACTGAACAGCTTGAAAAACTGGGAGAAATTAAAAATTATGTCAGATAAAAGGGCATTCATGTCTACAAAATCTTTTCTAAATCGATTATGATCCAAATTGATATTTTTTATGATTCTGCCAAAGGGCAGGTGCCTGACATTACTTGTCTATGTATGGTGGAAAAGTCCCTATACCTTCAGCATTCCACAATTCAATGAAATATCAGGCATCTCCTCCTAATATATATAAATTTATTTATAAACTGTTATATTTGCTTGAATTGGTTGTATTTGAAGGCTGACCTGGATGAAAAAATGCCAGTTTAAGAAGTCATGATCATCTGAACCACGAAAACAAAAAAATCAGGGCGAGAGCCTTTGGGGAATGATACTGAACAATAATTGCTCCATAATCATTAATGACACCAGGACAGCTGTAGTCTAATAATAAATCATCCGCAGTGGTTTTATGTAAAATGCAGACATCAACAGACAATAAACCAACTTTTTTTTCATAAATTGATAATCAACATCTCTGTCAACTAAATAATTCTATTAAAAACTCGACTGAAGTGACTGCACTGATGAGGTGTATTTTGAAATAAAGCGATATGGACCTACCGTTAGACCCACTGGGTCACATTCTGAGAACATTGCCAGATGGAAATATAGATCATAGAAAGGTATATTAGCTGAAAATCCTTGTTAGTGGCAAGGAAAATGCTAACTTTGGCCTGGGTTACACCCCTCCCACCCATCCTACAACAATGGAAAGATAAATGTCATTTTAAAAAAATTTTAAATAAAAAAAAAAAGACATGTACTATCATCAATCTAAGATTAATGATGGTACGTGTCAGGATTGACTGTAACGTGACACTGGTCAAATATATTGCTTGAATGACTCTATGGAGTACGTTTGCACAATTGTAAGACGCATGTGTGTTAATGAAATGAGTCAGCTGGGGGGGGGGGGGGCCCAGCCTCCACAGGGTAGGTTCTCCAAGATGAATGAATGAATGAATACAACTCAAGGCTGGTACACAACTTTATTCATGTCCTCATCCCGGCTGAACACACACGGGACACGGGACACGTGTTCGGAGAACAAGACTGTTTCTTTAACACGTGTGTCGCATCGCCCTCCCCATGAATAAACGCACCTCAAGAGAAAGTGAACTAAGGCCCCGACAGTGTTTAACGCAGCCGATCCCAAAACCAGTACCAGACACACACTTCCTGTCGAAATGACGACAGGAATTACTGCCCCGCATTGGGGCAGTTAAACGCTCTCTGCTGGGGATGGGGGCGTTTCCTCCTCAGTGGGTGCGCTTCCTCCTCAGCGACTCCAGCTGGAGAAGGGAACACGTCAACACACACACACACACACACACACACACGTTCAGGTCAGAGGATGCTCAATGCTCTTGCGCGCACACACACACACACACGGCGTGGGGGGGCCTCACCTCGGTCTCCACCATCCTCAGCCGTCCCAGGGAATCCTTGGCGGCGTCCTGAACGAGGAGAATCTCAGTGAAGGTGTGAACGATCTGGGGCGCCATCGCCCCCCCCCCCCGTCCCTGAACTCACCCTGTTGCCCTGGCTGGAGTTCTTCTTCACGGACTCGGACAGGCCTTGGGTTAACCGTTGCAGCACCGTCTCGTACTCTGGGGGTGGGGGGGGCATGATGTTGGGACGCCACGTGTACGTACGTTACGTTGTGCGATCGCGGTGACGTACCTGTCAGCCCGGCGCCCCCCTGCTCCAGGTGTGACTTCTGCCACTGCAGCCGGTGCGTGACTTCCTTGTGCTGCTGGACCAGGTCAGAGGGGGGGTCCTGTCTCGCCTTGTGATACTGTGCAATCTGAGAGGGGACAGCGTGACCCCCGGGCCCCCGTTGGGAGCCGTGAGGGGGGCCGTACACACACACACACACGTACCTTCCTCTCCAGACGCGCCCTGTCGTAGTTGAGGAGGCTGAAGCTGTGGAGCTTGTACTGGGGGGTGGGGCTACTGGGGCGCCCCCGCTCGCTGGCTTCATGTCTGGGTTTGGACCGGGGAGACGGCGCCTGGTTCACGCACAGACATCATCATCCGTGTCGTCACGTCACCCCCCCGCGGAACCTGATACTTGTTTGGTTGGTACTCACCCGGTCCTTCTGTCTCTCTGGGGGGGTCAGGGGGGACACGGGGTCCAGGACCAGCCACTTCTCCGTGGTGGGCTGGACGTCCACCCCTGACAGGGGCTCTCTGATCTTCACCCGCACCTGCAGCTTCCCGCCGGTGGCCTTCCGTCCGTCCATCACCTGTAAAGCAGGTCAGCGTCAGAGCGTCTGTCGGGGTCAGAGGTCGGGGTCAGAGGTCGGGTGTTCAGGGCGTTCACCTCGATGATCTCCTTGATGTCAGAGTGGTTCTCTAAGGCCTCCAGCTTCAGATGGGCGGTGCCCACCGGTTTGTCCGCCTTGAACAGACCTCTGTCGACACGGAGGAGAGGATCTTCAGCCGTCGCCGTGGAGACCAACAGGAAGCCGCTGCCCCCCCGGCGTACCGGCGTCTTACCCCTTGTGGACGATCTCAAACTTGAGGCCTTTGGACTGGACGACCCGTTTGAAGCCTCTGTGGCCGCGGTTGATGTTGAGCTTGAACTTCTCCTTGAACTCGGGGTTGCTGGTGTTCCTCACGGTGCTGGTCTTGTCCCGCTGAGCCTCCTCCTGCCCACAGAACCAGAACCCCGTCAGAACCCCAACAGAACCCCGTCAGAACCCCAACAGAACCCCGTCAGAACCCCAACAGAACCCTGTCAGAAACCCGTCAGAACCCCGTCAGAACCCCAACAGAACCCCATCAGAACCCCGTCAGAACCCCAACAGAACCCCATCAGAACCCCGTCAGAACCCCAACAGAACCCCATCAGAACCCCGTCAGAACCCCAACAGAACCCCATCAGAACCCCGTCAGAACCCCAACAGAACCCCGTCAGAACCCCGTCAGAACCCCATCAGAACCCGGCTTCACACAACCACACACACCTCCTGCTCGGAAGGGGAAACGCTCTTACCGTACTGGGGAACGGGAACTCAAACTTCACACTGGCGTCCAGGTCTTCAGGTGACACACCTGGAGGAGCAGAGGGGGGGGGGGCGTCAACATACGTGTAACACGTTACGTAGACTTGTTTTAAGCCGCAACGCTTCCAGACCTGAGGGGGCGGGCAGGTTGATGCCTCTGACGATGTAAAGAATCATCTCATTCGGCGTCAGGCTGGAGTTCACCCTGCAGACGAAGCAGAGGCATTACACGGGCGACCAAACCGGACCGGGTCACGACCGATCAGACCGGACCGGGTCACGGGCGACCAAACCGGACCGGGTCACGACCGATCAGACCGGACCGGGTCACGGGCGACCAAACCGGACCGGGTCACAGGCGACCAAACCGGACCGGGTCACGGGCGACCAAACCGGACCGGGTCACGACCGATCAGACCGGACCGGGTCACGGGCGACCAAACCGGACCGGGTCACGACCGATCAGACCGGACCGGGTCACGGGCGACCAAACCGGACCGGGTCACGACCGACCAAACCGGACCGGGTCACGGCTGATGGGATCGAGTCACGGCCGACCAACCCGCGCCGAGTCACGGCTTCAGCGGGTGGTGGTCACGTGACCAGCCCCTGACTAACACGTGACGCTCCTCAGGACAAACTGAGTGGTTTCACGACGGCGTTTGCTGCTGACTTGACGGTGCTGAACGTCCTCTCCTCCGTGTGGCCCCTGGGCACCGGCTGGCCCTTGGCGTGGGCGTCCTTCAGGAGCTCTACGTTCTTCATGCACTCCTCAGCCAGCTTATCGAACCTGGAGACGCAGACGGTTGTCATGACGACGGTTCACGCAGACATCAGTTCACAGAATGAGTCAGAAATCACAGGAGGTCTTACTTCAGAGCCTCCCCCACGCTGCCCAGGAGGACGAACTGCTGGGAGCAGCCCAGACATTTCTGTGGACACAACAGACGGATGACGAGAAACCTTCAACGCCGTCAGACGTCGTCGGTCTGTTCCGGCCACGCCCTCGTCTCAAGTGTGAGAGGGGGGAGAAGGTGAGAACCTCGTGCTGCTTCTTCAGGAGGTCCATGAGGCTGTGGTACTTCTCACTGGACCGGGGGAAGATGGGGGAGTCACGGGAGCGAGCCAGGCTGTAGTCGTCCTCGTAGACGGGAATGCTGGGTATCTGTCGGGGGGGGGGGGGTCGGTTAGGTTCTGGGGCTTCTGGTGTTAGATCAACACCGGCATCTGAACACCTTTATTACCTTCCTGATATCAATAGGGAGGCCAGACTTGGCAGCGGTGATCATGGGGTCCAGTCCCTTAGCGTGTCGGAGGTGTTGCGCTGCGGTAGCCATGTCCTGCACACGGATCACAACACGGATCACAACACGGATCACAACACGGATCACAACAGTCCAACGACACCAGGAGCCCCTAGAGGACGGGACACAAAGAAGACGACCCGCCCGACTTACCTTCATCTGTTTGGAGCGCAGCGCCGCTCGAAGGAAAGACTGTCGCCGTAGCGACAGGAAGTCGATTTGCTGCTGAGCTGCGAGTGGAAATATTAGAAAAAACCCATGAAAAAGACATTAAAGTCATTCTGGATGAAATCTTCCCGCGTGACGACACGGGCAGCTGCTCCTACACACCTCGTGGCCCCAGCTTTAAAGTTGCTGAGCTTCCAGGTTCTTCGGGGGCCTGAGGGGTTGGGGATTTGGCCTTCTGGGCTGGCGGGCGCATTGCAGGCTGGGAGGCGGGGGGGACACATAAATACGGAGATCAGATTGTTAAGTCCAGTTTTGTCCTGTTTGGACGATCCTGACTGGACAATTTGAGCTTTAGACTTCAGGAGGAGTCAAACAAACACACCAGCGACGTCGTTACCTGGCCACCGCCGCCTTCCTTATCATCGTCTCCATCGACGTCCTGATTGGCTAACTCCAGGGCCGTTTCCAGGACGTTGACGAAGCTCTGCTGACTGCCCTCTGAGCCCTGGAGGGGGGGGCAGCCTGGAGGAGGAGACGAGCACACAACCTCCCGTTAGCGGACGGCCTCGAGCAGGCGGCGCTACGGCAGACCTGGGAAGGACGTTTACCTGGCGGCACCGGGAGGTCAGACAAGTTCACCGGCCGCCCGGCGTCGTTAGCTCGGATGGCGTCCCGGTATTGCTGCAAAAGGAAAACGAAAGTTTCTGACGTACCTCTAAGAGGAGAAATGACACCTTCTCCCTCGTCTTTCTATCTTATCCATTTCCCGAGTGTACAAAAGTTTTAAATTTGACCTTGACCTAGTTTTCTTAAGGTCAAGGTGTGAAAGGATCTGCTCTCAGGCTGCAGGAACTGACTGGACTAGAGGCGCCGCTTCCACTCGTGGATCACCTTGACGATGCGCTGGTACATGCGAGCCTTGCGATCGTCTCCTTTGCTTTTGGCTCCATCTGCTGTCGATTTGTAGATGTCCATCCTCTGCTGCAGGGCCTCCGCCACAGAGGTGGGGGCAGGAAGCTCTTTGCAAGACACACACACACACACACACACACACACACACAAGTTTGTTTTACCTCAAGAAAGTATCCCAACAGTAATAAGAGAATAGACGGTAGAAGCGTACGCAAGGATTGAGATTGAGCCAACAGTATAATATAAAAACTAAACTGTTAATTTTACCGATTTAATTAATAACGACGTCATAACTGTTTAAGTAAAAAAAAGAAAAATTATATTGGTCTTAAAAAAATGTTAAAGCCTGGTAGTCATTTAAAAAGACAGTTTTAGAAATAAAGAACGATGTAACAGTTCACTTTTTTCGCTTTTGCTTTTCACTCAATAGTTTTCTTTGCCTTTAATTCATATTCTTTGCCGTCTGTATTGTCATGGTGATACTGTACCATTCTGACAGCCTTCTACACACACGTTTCAGGACTGTGTATTGGAGGCGAACAGCTGCTGAGTGGCCTTACAAATTTCACTCATTGTCACTTGGTTTTTCCCCAACTTTTGTATCTTTTTCGGAAGCATGGTGATAATTAATCAACTTTTATTTGTATATAGAGCTGAATCACATCAGCAGACATTTCAAAGCGCTTTAACAGTCAGACCCTGTTAGATCTTATCGGGTTTCTCTAACTCCTCTCTCACTGCAGAGTGTACAACGCGCAGACGTCGTGTCGCCGTTTGGTCGATTTTAATCAGGCAGAATCACACAGGTGAGTCTCGTGACGGGAGAACTCGCGCCAGATCAAAACATGAATGTCGATTCTCAGGTTTATCAGCTCCGATGTGCTGACTGTAATCAGAAGGAGGCATCATTTAAAAGGAGGATCTTTACCTGCAGGGGTCACCTGAGTGGGTGCAGGGGTCACCTGAGCGGGTGCAGGGGTCACCTGAGCGGGTGCAGGGGTCACCTGCGCGGTTGCAGGAGGAGCAGCAGAAGTGCGGGATGAAGGAGGTGCGGAGTGTTGTGTTATGTCTCCTGCAGAGGTGGAGCAGATGGCAGAGATGGATTTTTATTAGAACCCCCCCACCCCTACAATCAGGCACACAATGACGAGCACATAATAAATAATCAATAAATTCAGGGGAGGTGGGTTTAAATCTGGGAACACTGACCAGGAGGGGGCGGCAGCAGGCTGAGGTCCACCGGTTCTCCTCGGTTCAGCGTCTCCACCAGCGCGTCCAGCTTCTGCAGACACAGAGGGTCAGCGGGGTCACGAGCGACCCCCCCCCCCCACACACACACACACACACACACACACACACACGCGCGTTGACGCCAAGAGGCGGAGCTGGTTCTCTTACCTTAGCAGTGATGTAGTATAGTTTGGCCCAGTCCAGGTCGCCCCCCTGTTTGGCCTTGACGGCGGCCAGCTTGTACTCCCTCTGTCTGGACAGCACTGCCTGTTTCAGCTCGGGCTGGGGGGGCGGCGAATCTGTGCCGTCAAATTACAAACGTAAAAAACAACAAACTGCCACGTCGTTATTCACGACCAACGGGAATTTTTTTGCAGATCGATTCGTACCGAACAAAAAAAACCAATCCTAAACATTTCACGTCGCGTCCGTTCACCTGAGCTTCCTGTGTCGGGGGAGGGCGGGGTCACGGCCGGCGTCTCCGGGCTGATGGAGGCAGGCTTCGGAGGCGGAGTCGGGTGGAGTGGTTTGGTGTTTGGAGTGGGAGGCGCAGCGTCTCTCAAAAGTTTCTGATTGGTGGGGGGAAGGGGCACGGGCACGGACTGAGGCGACTCGTGCTCCTTGGTGGATTCGGAATGGGGGGTGACGTTGGCCTTTCCTCCGAGGGCAACGGGAGGCGGCATCTCCTCCATGTTGACTGGTTTTCCTTTCCTGACGGAGGTCAACATGGACTGCAGCGTCTGGAGGTCAAGAAGAAGAAGGAGAAGAAGAAGGAGACAATGGCAGTTTTTAACCACAGGGAACAAAACCAGAAACCTTCTGGTTTGGGATCTGCGTCTTTACCTTCAGGCCGCGCTCGTATCTCCTCACTTTGCTGGACTCGCCCTCTGCCTTGGCGTTGGAAATGGCCGTTTTGTACATGTCGATACGCTCCAGCAGGCAGGACTCCATCCCAGCAGCAGCGCCGCCGCCGGCAGGAGCAGGAGGAGCGGAGACTGACGGGACGCTGGCTTTGGGAGCCGGTGGCATCGGGACGGGATCAGGAGTTTGATCGTCGTCGTCGTCTAGAACCTCCTGCAGTTCAGCCTGGAATGGAGTCGTTTACACAGTTTATGAAAACCCCCGAATCAGCAGCTGCTCCTTCACACAGAGATGAAGGCTGGAACCGGTGAGTATTTCACATCATCAATTAATCTGATCACGTTCTTTGATAATCTAGAGCACTCGTGTCAAACTCAAGGCCTGGGGGCCAAATGTGGCCCCCCACATCGTTTTATGTGGCCCGCGAGAGCATAAAAGGTCAGAGTGTAGGTCAAACGTGTGCTTTGACCAAAAACTACATTTCCCACAATGCTGTAATCAAGCCCATTTGGAATTAAGTTGATGTCTTTTGTTTGGTGTTATTTTTGTTTATTCTCTTGGATCATTTGATCCTTGATTGATGGAGTTCTGTGGGTTTAATAACCAGACAAATTAAAAGGATTTATGTTAGAACAGAGAAACAAACAAACGTAGTCTTTCTGTGCAACTGTAATGTTTGGAACTTGAAAAAGTAATAGATTCAGAGTTATTAAACATTAAGGAGTAGTTACATTTATTTTACATTGAGTTACATTTAGTTATAAGTGACATCTGGCCCTTTGAGGACAGCAATGATGCTGACGTGGCCCTCGGTGAAAATTACAGCATTTTCCGCACAATAAGGCACACCTAAAAGCCTTTAATTTTCTCAAAAACCGACAGTGCGCCTTATAATCCAGTGCACCTTATAGTGCGGAAAATCCTGTATTTTGACACCCCTGATCTAGAGATCATGCAAGCTGACAGAACAGACCAAAGAATGTGTTGTAAATTAATCTGATGGATTAACTTCTACTGGAGATCAAAAATGGTGGAAGGCGTGTTACCAGCAGATCTTCATCATCCAAGTCATCATCCCCGATGTCTTCGTCGTCCAGGTCGATCATGCAGTCTGCTGCCATCCTCTCTATTTCCGCCATGGGAACCGGAGCTGGACAGTAATCCCAGTTTAGACCGGGACAGGTGGGTGTTCTCACCGCGGCCTGGTGTGTCTGTCAGGGACTCACCTTTGCCTCCACCTTTCCGCCCTCGTGACCTCCCGTTTCCTCCATCATCGCCAACCAGACTCAGCAGCTCCGCTTCCAGGTCCTCATCGTTCCCGTCGTCGGGCATCATCCCGTCCGGGGTGAGGTCGAGCAGCAGCCCCATCTGGGACGGGAAGAGCACACGGAAATCTGCTGACTCACGCCCGGTCCGGTAGCTCCAGGCTTCCCGGGGGAGGGGGGGGGGGTGTTACCTGTTTGGCTCGCGCTGCCCCTTGACCCCGGGGTGTGGGGTTCCGACTGCGACTCATGGGCTGATCGTGGGTTCACTTCGTGGGGAAACAGGAAGTGCTGACCGGATATAAACACAAGTATCAGCTGTTAGCTTAGCAAACACATCACACAATTATTTATCACTGAAACGTTTGAAACGAAGCTTCAAAAGCCGCGTTTAAAGTGTGTCAACAAACCCGATCGATTAGTCGAGTCTTAAACCACCCGAGAGAAGAACGCAGAACACCCGACGGGCGTTTTACAACGACGAGCTGCACCTAAACGACAAGCTGTGATCTACTTCCGACATCCTTCTTCTTCTTCTGTTTGGTTTAATGGCAGTTTACCCCTTCGTGTCCGGAGCATTACCGCCACCTACTGAATCTACATTGGAACTGGAGATTAGGCGGTTACAGACTAGAACCCCCTAGTGACGGATCCTCCTAAATTCTGTCCATTAACCTTGTTTCCCGCATAAAGTCCATCAGTCGCCCCAGTCTTGCCCTATTATCAACTTTTAGCAGGTTTCCTAAACTTCCGACATTCCGTCTCCCATGACAACGCTTTACGGCTGGACGAAAAGCGACCGTTGCTGACGTAAAATAGCCACGTCAAGCAAGTCGTCAGAAACGCCCTTATTAGTAAAACTTTTATTCATTTTATTTATATTAACGAGGTTTTGGGGTTAGAAAAAGTTTCTGCAGTTTAGAAAAAAATATTTGCAACCCTCTGGACGAAAAAGCGGCCATCGTTGACGTAAAATAACCGCGCCTGGCAACTCGTCAGAAAATCTGGAAGAAACACTGTTTTTATTATTATTGTTATTATTAATATTATTATTATTATTATTATTGCTTTTATTCGTTTCATTAATATTATCGAGGTTATGGGACTGGAAAAAGTTTATGCTATTTGGAAAAAAATATCTGAAACCCTCTGACGTCATCGCAATCCGTGGATTTAGAGGGCGGGGCTACCGACGGAAGCGCAGAAAAATTAAATTTTGGTTTAGGTGTCCAAAACGTGCCAGAGTTACAGTGAACTGAAAATTACGAGATTTATTGTAGTTTTCTCGCGTATCCCGGAAGTAAAGCCGGAACCCGGTACGTCTGCTGGTGTTAGCATGCTACCTTTAGCACAAATTAACCTGCTGCATTATGTTAGCATTATACTAACTTTCAAGTTACAAACAAATGCTAATATTTTCTGTTTGTTGTTGTTTTTTAATCTTTCATGAGGTTAACGTTCGTTCTCAGGAACATGATCACAAGAAAAATGAAGAGGAGCAGCAGCGGTAGAGGAGATGCTATCGTCTCATCATGTAGGTGCTCAGAAAGCTAGACTCATTTTCTTTAAATCTGCTTAAATCTTTAAATCAAAACCCATTCTGGACTGATTTTTCTCTGTGATTTGTGATGCACGCTAATTCATTCATTAATTCATATTCATAAAATTTATTATTATTATTATAAATCAATCAAATGACTATCGATTGAAATTCAGTAAATAAAAGTAATAAAATAAGGTTAGAAGCCAGACTAAAAAGGTAAAAATAGTCTTAAATAAAATTCGATTAAAAACAAAAAAAGTCTAAAAAGGTAAAATCTGTAATTAATAAAATAAATTCAATTAAGAGCCAGACAAAAGGTCAAAAGTAATGACAATAAAAAAATTTAATTAATAAATACAGTTTTAATTAAAAGCCAAGTTAATAAATGTCAATCAGAAATCATTCACGATTAACTGAGCTGGTGTTTGTGTGTGAAGACAGCAGATGTTTGGTCCAGCAGGTTCTGGAACGGGAGACCAACATGCAGAAGCAATGGCTAAAATGATTGATGCTCCAGAAGAGTTTGTGTCCACCAATCCCAACAGGGATTCTCAGCTGACAGGCTTGACAGCAGATATGGATCCTGAGGCCACCCGGACCGGAACAGACCAGCAGGAGAAACCGGTGGAGGACTGTAGCGGGTCGGCACCTCAGACGGGTGCTGCACAAGTCCAGGTTCTCCATCAAAAAGGTTGCGGATCCCGTGCGGCGGGTCCTGAAGAGAACTTCAGTCTAATAGAGAACCCTCAGAGTTCGGCGGCAGGTTCTCCTGCCAGGAAGAAGCAGCGGCTGGGTGTGTGTGACCCTGAGGAGGAGGAGGAGGGGAGTCGCTGTCTGCTGGCGCCAGAGCGTGAACGTGGGCCAGATGGACCGGAGGGAGCTGAGAGGCAGGTCTGCGCTGACCCTGACGACGTGGTCTGGACTCCACTGCCATTACTGTTTCTACCCGTCGCCCCAGCAGGGGCCGTCCCAGAGCAGGATGAAGCCAAGACCGGGCCTGAACCCGATGGGGGGCGACACAGGTCAGAATGATGATGTGGTTTTTTTTAGTTCTGA
This sequence comes from Antennarius maculatus, assembly GCA_013358685.1. Lineage (NCBI taxonomy): Eukaryota > Metazoa > Chordata > Actinopteri > Lophiiformes > Antennariidae > Antennarius > Antennarius maculatus. The sequence goes on from CM023612.1 coordinate 24,481,225, forward strand.
AGCTTTACTGGTCAAAGGAGGGGTGTCCTGTAAAACCCATCGGTGCTCAGACAGACGTGTGGTCGTAGGAGTTCAGTTGGACTACAGGTGAACCTCGGCTTAAATCATGTCATTCTTGACTACATTCTTTTAAAAATACACTGGAAAATAAAAATCAAGTTTACCTTATTTTATGTTTTTCATTTTCCATTCAAAATTTGGTCTAACCAAATACCATTAAAATACACTCATGAATCACGTTCACTACAGAACTGGGAATCTTCAGTTCATTCAACTTACGTCATTTTTCGACTTGGGTCGCGTCTCCTGGAACCGATTAACGAAGTAAGACGAGGTTTACCTGTGTTGATGAAATTATGAGTAGAATCACAGAAGAAGTCCAATCTTTAAGGGTTTATTGTGATTTACTGCTTCCAAACTGATATTACTTTTTGCTGCAGGGCAGGAACTGATGTCCACGCTGCTGCCATCACCTCACGAGGATTCAGTGCTGAGTGTGATGAAGGAAGTGTGACATCAGGTCCACCACAGAACAGTGACGTGACATCAGGTCCACTGCAGAACAGTGAGGGGACATCAGGTCCACCACAGAACAGTGACGTGACATCAGGTCCACTGCAGAACAGTGAGGGGACATCAGGTCCACTACAGACCAGTGAGGGGACATCAGGTCCACTACAGACCAGTGAGGGGACATCAGGTCCACTACAGACCGGTGACGTGATATCAGGTCCACCACAGACCAGTGACGTGACATCAGGTCCACTACAGACCAGTGAGGGGACATCAGGTCCACTACAGACCGGTGACGTGATATCAGGTCCACTACAGACCAGTGAGGGGACATCAGGTCCACTACAGACCAGTGACGTGACATCAGGTCCACTACAGACCGGTGACGTGATATCAGGTCCACTACAGACCAGTGACGTGACATCAGGTCCACTACAGACCAGTGACGTGACATCAGGTCCACTACAGACCAGTGACGTGACATCAGGTCCACTACAGACCGGTGACATGACATCAGGTCCACTACAGACCGGTGACGTGATATCAGGTCCACTACAGACCGGTGACGTGATGCCAGATGAGATGTTGTCCTCTGGCCCAGTGCTGGGGGAGGAGACTGAGGAGAGCAGGGCAGGGCTGCAGCTGACAGGTGTGACCAGGACAGGGGGCCACAAGGTGGACGATGCGGTTTCTGACCACCATGAAGCAGGAGTTTCCTCTGTGGATGCAGGAGGAGGAGGCGGCCCTGTGGTGTCCTGTGAGGCTGCAGCGCCCCCTAGTGGTGCTGACAAGAAGAGCGTGAGTGGTTTAATGACATCACATTTACTACCAGTCCTGTGTTTCTCACTCCTCATGTTTCCTGTGGCCCCTCTTTGCAGGGGCGTGGTTCCGACATCACGCCTGGGCCGTCTGACGCCACTCTGAACATCGCCCACCCCCAGACCTGGGACACCCTGGACCTGTCTGGACCAGAATCCATGGATTATGTGTCAGACTCCCAGCTGAACACCATCACTCTGCTGTGAGTGGAGAAGAGGGTTAAAGCCCAGGAGGGGGTCATTGGTGACATCATTGGCGTCCACTAGAGGGCGTGTCCTTCCTCCTCTGATGTTTCATTTGTGTGTAAGCAGTGAGGAAGAGGAGGAAGACGCGGGTCTAGCAGCCTGTGCCGACGCCACCGAGCTGATCCGCGGCCTCATCAGAGAACTCTCCTCCCTCAAGTCAGTCGCTCACTTCCTGCTCTGAAAGGGCTCTCCTTCCTGTTTCTCACAGCTCCGCCCCTCTCCTGTCTAGAGTTGTTCAACTTCTGATTGGTCAGTCTCGTGTTGAGAAGGTTTATCCTGGTTGTGTTCTCTTAGTCGGGAGGTGATGGCGGCCCACAGGCACCTGGAGAGCCTGCACCGCAGCAAGGGCCCCCCCAGGATCACCTCTCCTCCTCCAGAGTTCACCTAACCCCACCCCTTCAGGAGGAACGGTTTGAAGCCATCCAGTTGTGTTCCATGTTTGAATCTGTGATTGTTGGCTGTGAAATAAAGCTGTTGTTGGTTGGAGTTGGTGTCGGGAAGAACACACACACACACACACACACACACACACTGATTACACACAGGGATGTTAAGAGAACTCCTGTTTTTATTGGTTGAGCCACACGCAGTGAAATAAAAGTTCTCCTCAGAACAGAAGCTCCTGTTTTAAAACGCTGGACGGTCACGTGACCCGTTAGTAAAAAATTCTTCCGGACTTCTTGTCCTGGAAAAAAAAGTTTTGATCTAAGTTCAAATGCGTTAAAACATCTCCGGTAGTCGTTATGGAAACCAAACGTAAATCAGAACGAAGCACAGCAAACCCCAAAAAGCATGCAAAGAAGAAAAAAACAAAAACACGCCACGACAAACACATGCAACTATATACATCATATGACACGTCACGCTGTGACGTCAGAGTCGTGTTCGGTTTCCCTCCCCCCCCCGAGGAAGCGCTCAGCGTTTGGACCCGGCGTACACCGAGCTGTACGCGCTGTCCACCTTCGGACAGAAGCGCTTGGTGTGGGCCCGGGGCCCCGTGGCCCCGCAGGTGGGACACACGTACTGCCGCAGGTAGGGACACAGCACCTCCCCGGTGGGGGTCTTCAGCCGGTGGGACCCGTAGACCAGCTCGGATTCTCCGTTATGTTTGCAGAAGCTGCAGCACGCCCCCTCGGGTGACGTGGGCGGGGCCTGAGTTCTCACCCGGGTCATCTTCTTTGGCTCTTTCGGACCCGAGCGAGTCGCCCGGTCTGGACGCAGCTTCAAGACCCCCGGGGGTCTGTCCGAGATCGGAGCAGCCGGGTAACCGGGCACGCAGCTGGCGCCTCCGGGCTGGACCGCGTCATGACGCACGGGGACGGGCTCACAACCAGAACGCGGATTTCTCCAGACGGGAAACCGCGACCCGGGATCGGTGTTCTGGTCCAGGATCTCCCTGATGGTGTCCGACAGTCCGATGTAGTCTCTCCAGGGCTGGAAGCTCCGCTGGTGAGACTCCATGAGCCGCGGCGGCTGATTGGTGATTGAGTACAAGCGATGGGACGGGAGAGAAGACCGAGTTAACGAGCCAATCAGGGGACCCCGTGCGACGCACGTGCGGGACGCCAATTTTTCTGCCTTCGAGACCATTCGGCCAATCACAGCTGAGTTGTGACGTCACAATTAGCGCAGCGTGAGCCCAAAGATCTTTTGTGCGCCTTGATGCTCCGGCATTGCGCACGACGAGAAGTTGGACAGAATCAAATAATGCGTCGTTCTCATGATACGTCGGGTGTCCAAAAAATAAAAAAAATTAAAATACAGCACACGGAAAAATAAAAGTCAACATTTTCGGGAAGATTCCACGTTCCGTAGCCAATCGGAGCTGAGTTGCATGTTCAATATTTCCATGTTTGCATGTTCTCCTCGTGTCTGCAGGGGTTCTCTCTGGGTTCTCTGGCTTCCTCCCACCTCCAAAAACATGTTTATCTTCTGACTGATAAACACCTTCACTCCATCCTGAGGGTTTCCTCAGCTCAGAGCCTGACCCCTGATTGAACCCTGACCCCTGAATGAACCCTGACCCCGAACATTGATGTTTCTACAAGACGTGATGTCTCTTTGAGGGAAGTATTGTTTCGTCTGTGTGCCGTAGATTTTTGTATTTTATTTATATTTATTTCAGTTGAATGGACTCGGAAAATTGCAGATAAGAGCCATGAGAAAGGAGACATTTGATTTTTTATTTTACTATTTGAAAGCAGTGATTGGTAGGATTGTAGAGAGGCACAATTTTAAAAAACTATATTTTTTTGCACAATAATGCATTATTTATGTGTATGCACAATATTATTGTTCATGCAATAATGCATGTACAATAATTTTCAGTTTATAATTTCACTTATGCATTTATCTTGATATTAAGGAACATTTTGTTTTTGAAGGACATTTTTTTTTTTTTTACTTTTTGCCTGTTGAAAAGGTTTCCCTTTGAAGTTACTGAGAGCCACAACAAAATATTGCTTATTTAATCATTAAATAATCTACACTGTGTTAGCTCTTGGCTCAATAGGCTATGTTCATTTCAATGTGTTTTCATCAACAGTGTACCAGTCCGGCCCTCGGCTTGTAGCTTCATCCTTTATGTCTGCCGTTTCGGAACTCAGCCGTGAGTGGCTAAGGTAGGTACAATGGTTTGGGGGAAAAAAAAGTAAAAATCAACTTTCATGCTTTTTTAAATGGCACCAAGATTAAGAAGAGAAAACACAGAAGTAAAATTCATTCTTTATTTATGAAGTTTAAAGTGGAAATCAAATGCAGAGCCTCTTTAAATCACCACCGATCCTCATAATGGATGCTGAGGGTCGGCTGCGCGTCTCCATCCTCTGGGCCGTCCCACGTCTCTGATTGGTCCACCTCGGTGCTCCTGAGGCAGAGGAGAGGGATGAAGACAACAGCAGACTCTCCGCCATGTGATCCAACAACACGGACCTGCTGAGGTTGAGGGTGGAGTACAGCTCAGGGGTACTGGGGGTCTGAACGTGTCTTAGATTGCTTCCTGGAACCCCGGCTCTTCCCGTTCTGGTGGGTGACGGGGTGGTGGGGGGGTGGCCTGTTACGGCACCGGGTCCAGAAGCCAGGGGGTCGCTCAGGTACTGCTCCTTCAGGACGGAGGCCTTCTGACACTGGAGCTCACGGCGCTGTGGACACATGGAGGGTTTCCTCACCTGTGAGCCCACCCTGGAGGCTGGTTCTGACAGAACCATCTCTGACCCCCCCGCCCCCCAACCTCGTGGCTCAGCCGGACGGCAGCGTCGGTGAACGCCTGCCTCTCCTTCTCAAACGTCCTCCTCTGGTGGTCCAGCTGCGCCCAGCGCGCCCTGAGGCGCTCCCACTCCTCCAGGAAGTAGGCGTCGTCCAGTTCGGGCGGGACGGGCGCGGCCAGGCTGTCCTGCAGAGACGCAAACTGAAGGGAGGGGCTCTGACGCCGGTGGAATTGTGGAGTGTCTGGTGAGGAGGTCGTACCTGCAGCAGCTGCTGTTGGAACCGGACCAGTTGCTGGCTCTCCCTCAGGTCGGTCTCCAGCCGAGCCAGGAGCTTATCGTGGTCGGTCCCGGCGCCGGCGCCACCGCCTGCGGGTCGGAGGCCCGTTTGGGGACGAAGCTAGCGGGGACAGCCTGTCACATCGACTGTACTCTACCTGGGTACTTGTCCTCGGACAGGACTTCATCCAGCCTGTTCTGGACCTGCCTCCAGCTCTGGACCACACCTCCTGTCACATGATCACCCAGCGCCACCTCAGCCTGATCCAACATGTCGCCTTCAGCGACCGCCTCATCCTGAGCCTCCGCCGCAGCCACCAGGGTCTTCAGAGGACAGGATTCATAAAAATCATGGAATTTATCGTCATGACAACTGATCCGCTGACAGAACAGAGGACGATCGATCAGAAGACGGAGAAGTTCCGTCAGCTTAATGTGCTACAAACTTTGTGTATGTCAGAGCCCACCCACGAGCAAACAAGGTGTCGCTCTGAGCAAAGCATCATGGGATTGGTCAGGAAGAGAAATTAACATTTTTGTGCCTCTGGCTGCCTGAAAATGTTGCTTTTAGTTTTGGGATTACATCTCATCAAGTTTCAGAGATATGTACCTAAAAGAAGTATATAAGTGAAAATTTGACCTTGACCTAGTCTTTCAAGGTCAAGGCTGTGATCCTATTTTTCATCCGCTTGCCTCCCTGAATATAACGCCTTTTGTTTCGTCTTCCCATCTTATCTGGTTCCTGAGATATGTGCAAAAAGAAATGTACAAAAATTTGACCTTGACCTAGTTTTCTCAAGGTCGTCTCATTTTTATCCCCTTTGCTGCCCAAGTAATGCGCTTTTTCTTTCATCTTTCTATCTGACATCTATCTCACATGCTCCATGTCCACTCTGAGCGCGTGCAGTAAGGTGGTCAGGCTGTGGCGCAGCTTCATGGCCTCCCTTAGCTCCGCCTCTCTGCGCTCCAGCATCACACGCAGAACCGCCTCTTCCTGTCTGCAAGACAGAGGGAGTGTGGATGGAGGGAGAACGATCGGAGCCGGCCTACTCAGAGGGGGCTGACCTCGAGGGTTTGGACGGCGGACGTCGTTTGCCTTGACCTCCAGGTGGGAAGTTCAGCACCTCTATGGCTGCGTGGGAAAACACGACGGCCAATGTTAGGCGGTTTCAGTGAACACCTGTCGTGCAAGATGTCCTGGTTTCCCACCTGGCGCTCGCTCCCTGTGCCGATCTGTCAGCAGCATCAGGCGCTCCTTCAGTCTGCAGATCAGCTGCTCCCGCCTCCTCAGCTCCGCCCCCTGCTGGTTGATCCTCAGCTGGAGGCGCGAACACTGGAAAGACGTTACCGGGTGATTTCTGGGAGGCGGGACAGGTTGACCTCATACACACACCTACCTTGTTCTGTTCGCATCTCAGCGTGTCCTGAAGCCTGACCACATGTTCATCCATCTGCTTTAGCTGCTCCTGCAACATAGAGGTGACCCCCCACCCCACCCACCGCCAGGTTTACAGCGACTGGTCTCTTTCATTCTGGTTACTCCACTCACCCTGAGATGGTCCTCTCCGGGTTCCTGGAGGTCCGCCCACCAGGGCGCACTGTGAGGGGGCTCATTCAGAGGGTCTGGAGGGGGATCTGGGAGCAACCAAGAGTCTGCAGGAGAAAGGTGCAGCTGAAGACGAACTGCATCAGGAGATTCACACCTGTTCTACAGGTGAGCTCGTTACCAGGGCACTCGGGGCGTCGCCCTGCTGTCCGCTGACCCAACCTGGAAGCCATCTGGAAAGCGTTAGCAGGTGACTAACAGCAGGATCCAGGATGGAGTCGTGTTCTCTGAAGGCTTCTGAAGACCAGGTGAGTGGCAGTTTACCTGAGCGCCGTGTCTTCCTCATGCAGGCACTTCCTGTTTTATTTCCAGGTGGAGGCACTTCCGCTAATTATCGCTAACGACCCAGAGAACCACCAGCTGGGCGTTAGTCGAGTTAGTGGACCGAGAGGCTTCATTCATTGGGTATGTGGGCGTCCTCTGCTGGCAGGTTGGCTGTACTGCAGCCACACATCGTCAGTCTTCTTGGTGAATAATGCCAGAAAAGAATATAAATAAAATCATTAAGTTTAAGTTTTTTTTTAGTTTTTATATTGTACTATTGGCAAAACTCAATCCTTGCATACGGCTTCTGCATGCTCTCTCTGCATGAGAACACCTGACTGTTGCCCCACCCCCTTGAAACTCCACCTCCGAAACCTTTCACCAATAAGGGACACACACAGACAAGCACATGGTTTTAAAGCACTGACATCACAAACAGCTGGTTGTGTGAAAACGTGATTTATTTTCTGAAAGTTTGCCCACAGGTAGAAAGACAGAGGCGGACAGGTGTGGTCCCAGCACAGAAACAGTGTTTGACCGGTTCACACACAAAACAGGAAGATTTCAGCAGCCAATCATGGGCTGGATTTCCCTTCCTGAAGAGACGCTATTGGTCAGTGACTTTAGACGGGATTTGTTGAGAAGCAGGTGACCCAGAGGGTCGTCCAGGCAGGTTCGCTTTAACGTAACAGGCGGAGCGATGACCTCATCACTTTTGGCAAACACGTGGAAAGTCCCTCCCCCAAACCCAGCGGACCCGTGACATCATCCCCAGAGGAGCTGGTCCGGCCTGCCACACGGAGCAGACGCGGAGACGCTGTCAAGGATAGGCTCCACCTCCCTTTGCTGTGGGCAGAACACAACACTAATAAACAAACATCACTTTAATAGGTAGGGGCAGGAAAAGCACAGGTGTAAATACTGTAATTACTGCTGGCTGCATTCCATTTAGCTGCTTCAGCGTTATTAAGGTTATTATTAACATTTTAATAACGCCGGTTCTTTTTCTACTATGGCGAGACCACGTGACCACTATGACATAGGCCCCTATCACTGGTGTCCTCTGGCTGGAGCAGCGCCCAATCAGTGTGAAGCAGTGAGTCAGGTGACACAGGTGAGTCAGTGACTCGTTTAACGGGAGTGTGAACCAACCCCGTCCTCCATCCATCCCAGCCTTCATCGTAACCCATGGCAACAGTGACTTATTGTTATTGCCTCTCAGAAAACAACAAACACTGACTTCATATCACGTGATTTTGTCGCTGGGGTGGGGGGAGGCCCACCTCAGAACAGGGAGCAGGACTTGGGGGGCCTGAAGGGGTTGTCGCTGGACGGGACACCGACCAGAAGCGGGTCCTTGGAGGCGTTCTGCAGGCAGAAGTTTCTCAGCTCGGCGGCGGCCTGGGACACCTGTGGAGCCGGACACGATGACGTCAGCCCATGTATACATCAACAAACAAAGCGCCTGTCACGAGCCACGGATGTGTTCCGGCCCCGCGCGCGGACCTGTTGATCCCGTCCGGAACCCTCACGTCCGCGCCCCCAGGAGTCTGAGGTTAATGTTTACACATTCAACCGGTCACGTGGGTCGTTCGTTCGCTCGCTCGTGAAACTTTTGTCGAAACCCGGCCGAACGCGCGCGTCGCACCGCTCGGCTCGTGGCTTCTGCGTGTGCGCGCGTCGGTGCCGCGGCTCGTACCTTGATCCTCCGGAAGCTGGCCTCCAGCCGGAGCTGCTTGACGGCCCGCTGAGCGACGACCAGGTTGCTGCTGGCGTTGTTGTTGGACATGGCGGCGGGTCGGGACTCGCGCTGACGTGACGTCACGGAACGGCCACCGCTGGGCGGAAGTGAGCCGCGAGCTCTGAAACCCTGAACCCGACTGGCATACGTTGGTCACTCTCCGCTCCGCCCCTTCTCTCTAGTCACCCATTGTATTGGGTGACGCCTACGTCAGTCAGAAGGCCAAGCCACGCCCCTGACCCGCACAAACTCGCTCCCATAGTATGAGGCCAATTTAGATTCCTACTACGGTGAAGGCAACCGGACTATGCCTCTGATTGGTTGATGGGTTGAGTGTCCTGGATGATGATTGGTTGGATAAGGGTTGAGTTCCTGGACGAGCCAATCAGAGGCAGAGGACAGCTGCTTGCTCCCTCTCCATGTAGGGTTAGCAAATCTCTTTTCATTGGAAAGACACTGAGAAAGAGGAAGTGACCTTCAGCTGGGGTTAAATAATATTAAATATAATAACAGAATTTAAACAAAGTCTGACTTCCTGATTTTGTTAACTTGCTACTCTTTTTATAAATAAGAATTTTATTTCTTAATTTCTTAAATTAACATACCTGTTTATAAGATTTTTAAATTTTAATCCTCTATTTGATACATGTCTATAAATAAACAGTAATTGTTTAAATATTCCTATGACCTGATCCAGTTTCCAAATAGGAAATAGGTCTCCTAAGCTCATTCAAAATAATGAAAGTGGTCAAACATACTGTTTTACCTTCAGAAGTGACCCCTCTAAAAGCCCCGCCCCGGGTCCACAGAGTGATGCTGATTGGCTGGTTTCCTGGGATGTTGTTACTTCGACTTTGTGTACCCACAATTAACCACGAACATCTTCTAGAGACAACGTTTGGAAAGACGCCCAGTGTTTGATCTCAGACCTGTTTTTACACTTTTACACACGAACTGCTCTACATTTGCCAGGCAAATTCCCAGCATTGACTCTTGGACCTGTTCCATCTGTCAGAAGACTTCCCTTTTCTCATGTCATAAATGTGTATTCATGGAATTCCTCAAATATGATCATGGTTTTCATGAACCAACAAAAGAACGGAGCTCTTTTAAACCACAATCAGAATCCAATCTATTATCCAATCACATGTCAATGTTCCGTGTGGAACTTAGACTTCTAGCCCCAGGTTTACTGTGGGATCAGAGTTTCAGGTTCTGGATGGTGGTGGTGATGGTAGCTGGACTTGGGCCTCGGGTTCTTCTACCCTTCTTTGGCAGAAGATGACCTGGGGGGGTCACCAAACATCAATTCCGAGTCCAAAAACCCTTCAGACCCTCAGTTTGTGGTGGAAACATGAAATAAATTGGTTCAATGTTTATTAAAACATAGTGAAATGAACATAGCCTATTGAACCAAGAGCTAACACAGTGTAGATTATTTATGGACTAAATAAATAAAGCAACATTATGAACAGGCAAACAGTAAAACAGTAAATGTCCTTCAAAAACAATACAAAAAAATCGGAGCGATCCAATAGTTAAAAGGGGCGTGGCTCCGTCCTGAGGGGCGGAGACAGCGGCACCCACGTGACACGAGTAGAGGAACTACCCCGGCTGCAGACTCCATCCGGCGCTCCGCGCAGCTCGACCGGATCGACGGTGAAGATGCCGCTGGTGGAGATGCAGACGAACTTACCGGCCGGATCGGTGTCGGAGGACTTCTTGAAGGCGTTGAGCGCGTGCATCGCCGCGACGCTGGGGAAACCGGAACAGGTAGGCGCGTGCGCTCCGGGTCAGAACCGGAACCACGGTTCAGGTCGAATCAGGAACATCGACCTGAACGTGTTGAGTTCAGTGTTTACAGTACTAACGGGACACGCAGGTGAAAACAGCTGATTGTACCCGCAGGTAAACACAGGTGACGTCGGTTCTGTGGTGGACACGCGTCACGTGTGTGTGTGTGTGTGTGTGTGTGTGTGTGTGTGTGTGTGTGTGTGTGGACATCAGATGTCATCCCTACCCCCTCCGTGTCCGGCTCGGTTCTTGATGGCGGTTCTGATGCTGCTCTTTCAGAGGATGCACCTGGTGGTGAACGCCGGGCTGCAGATGCTGATGGGGGGGTCCTGCTCACCCTGTGTGATGCTGAAGGTGGGGGCCATCGGCGTGACGGACACCGCGGACCAGAACAAGCAGCACAGCGCCAAGATCTTTGAGTTCCTGACCAGGGAACTGGGTCTGAGTGAGGACAGGTGAGTCCTGTGTGGGCAGGGTTAAAGGTCACCTGTCAGTGGGGACGCGGCCCACCGAACCAGGCGTCCTGGGTCAGACCTGAACCCTGACTCGGCTCGATCTGCTCTGATCCTCAGGATTGCCATCAACTTCCTGTCGGTGCAGCCGCACCAGGTGGGGAAGAAGGGGACCGTCATGAGCTTCCTGTGAAGGAGGGTCTGGGGTCAAAGCCCGTTTTTGTGTCGTGATGACTGGCGAAGAAAAGATGAACGATAAAATAAATGTTTATTCATGAGTGTGTGTGTTAAACTGATCCATTCACACAATGATGTGCAAGAAACACACGCACAGCCTTCACATAGAGCTCAGTGACGTCAGAACGGTAACAGAAGGTAAACACGTGAGCAGTAAGTTGAACTTTGCTTCCAACATCCGGGTATCCAGAAAACTCTGGAAAAGCACCGACGGATAGATGTGTGTGTGCATAGGTGGGGGGGGGGGGGGGGGCGTGTGGTCGGTTAGGGTAAAGGAGGATCGTGATTGGTTGTTAAAGATCAGCGAACAAGGAAATACTTGTCAGATGTTACGTAACAAAAGTCCGTTCAGTCCACCGGGACCGGGAGGAAGACCGTGGGTTCGCCGGTAGAGACAGGTTATATACGCCCTACGGCTCCTGATCAACAGGTGGCTCCGTGGCGCAATGGATAGCGCATTGGACTTCTAGTCGGCTCAATGAGATGAGATTCAAAGGTTGTGGGTTCGAGTCCCACCGGAGTCGCTTTTTGAAAACCTGCAATACATTTTGTATTTCAGGAATATCTGTTCGCTAAAATGTTTCCACATCGTGTCTGACGTCATTTATCTCAGTTATTCTTTTAAAAACACGTCACGTTCACAGATTTACGTTAAGGCAGCGCTCACATCGGTGCTCGCCTCATTATTTCAGTGCGCATGAAAGCTTCAGTGCTATGATAGGGTGACGCTGGTCATGTGACTCCGGAAGCTCCTTCCCTGCTACATGCGTTTGTATCTAATCATTATTAACCCTTTCTTACCCGGATGTTTGCAGGGAAATGATTGAAAATCTGGGTCAATCAAACTTTTTTATGTCATTCTAAAACTATGAGCAGTTATAATTACCCACAATGCCTTCCTTCACCATCCATTAATGGTCTTCCTGTCCCAGAACGGACTAGGTCCCACTGGGTTCAGCTTTCTCTGCTTCCATCAGAAGTTCTGGTGATCGACATGTGCAACGGTGCATTCACGTACTGTCCGAATATTGAATACTACATTCCTGAGTGTGAGACTCCCGTAAACGTCAGTCGTAACTTTGATGTCAGAGATGCAGAAACATGAACTAACATGTTCGGTTGGTAGAAACATTTATTTTATTCACCTGCATCTATTTTTCTGGTGTTGTGATTAATAAAGCTGTGATTCAGGTATGACTAGAAGGAACAAAACCCATAGTGGTACATCCTCCACCCACACCCATGACCTCAGCACAGCAGCAGGCCGCGTCATCGGTGTTCCCTCAGCCAATAGGATGAGAGCAGGAGAGAAGCAGGCTGAAAATATCTTCACACATTAACATATGAAATAAAACATTACACCTCTTTTCTGTCATGTTTTATTCTGGGTCTGGGATAATAATAATAATAATAATAATAATAATAATAATAATAATAATAATAATAATAATAAAAGTAGAATCAGGACATTTGGGTACAGATGATGGGTACAGAGTCTTCCTCTCCAGACAACAAGGACGTTTTCTGGTGTTTCTTCAGAGGATGTGATGGAGTCGTTTCACTTTGGTTTCACTTTGGTTGTTAGACACGGAGGAGAAAAGGTCAAAGGGCACAGCTGTCAGGGAAAAACAATCCGTTAAATACGCTGCGTGTGTGGCATCCGAGCGGGGATTACATTCCACGGCGAAGATCGCGTTCAGGTAGAGGTTGTGAGGAGGTACCCAGGCCAGAGCCACAGGTGACACTGGTTGGCTCCTGCTGCGACATTAAGAAGTTAAAACATCCCGTCCATCCAGAATCATTCCCAGAATGCTCTGGGTCATTTCCCCAAAATCAATAGGAGAGACAAATCCAGGATTCTCCCGTCCTCATCCTCAGGATTTCTCATCATCATCTTATTAAACAGTCTGGCGGCAACACAACGGCGTTGTCACGACGATGACTTTCACCCTCAAGACGAGCATCTTTGATTTCAGTTCATTTCACCGGTGCTCGGTCACGAGCGACGTCCAGACAGGCGACGAGGAGGGAGGTCGAGGGACGCTGGCTATCTGGGCGACAGGGGCGCAGCTGTGGGGAAGGAGGCGGAGCTCTGCGGTGAGCCGAAGGGGGAGGTGGGCGAGAGGCGGCGTGGGCTCGCCAGCAGGTCGCCGTTGTGCAGCTTCCACAGCAGCTCCTCGTTCTCCATGGAGAGACGCTTGTTGACGGTGGACTCCTTCCTCAGTGTCTGCTGGAGGATGGCCTGCTCGTTAGACAGCTGCCTGCAGGGGGAGACAGAGAGCTGTCAGGTGACGGCTTTGTGATGTCATTGCAACAGTGGGGGACGACTTACCTGGACAGAGCGGCGTGCTTGTCCATCCTGGCCTTGTAGTCCTCGTTCTCCTGCTGGACTTTCTTAAGACTCTCCTCCAGTTTTACATTTGCCTCCACCTGCGACACACACACACGCACATACACACACACACATGCACATACACACACACACACACACACACACACACACACACACACCGGGGTGACCCATTTGGATCCAACTGGACCGGAACATCAGCCTTGCAACGGGTCATGGACCGTAACGCTTTGTAAGTGTTGCCCACCAGTTTGTCCATGTCCGTCAGTTTCTTCTCCTTCTGGTGCAGCTGCTGGTTCTTGAGCTCCAGCACCACCTTCAGGCTCTCCAGCTCTTGCTCCAGGTACAGCGTGTGTGAGTCCTTCTGCACAAACACGCAAAGACAATAAAGGTGTCAGACAACAAGGATTGTTGTCTGACAGGCACTGCACACACGTCACTTCCCCAACGGGATTGGAGAGTGTTTAGATGTTTACCATCCCTTTGTGTTTCGTCTTATACTTTGTGCTGTACTGCCTGTTGTACTGCCTGTTGTACTGCCTCTTGTACTGTCTGTGTTGTACTGCCTGTTGTACTGCCTGTTGTACTGCCTGTTGTACTGCCTGTTGAGCGTGGGTCTGAGAGGACTGCAATTTCATCTGTGCTGTATTTCGTGCATTTAACAATTAAGCTGACTCGATTTTGATTGTGGGTAATGATTAACCAGAGAACAGCTGGTAAACCTGGATTGTTTGGATCTCTGAGGTTCGGAGCAAGAACCCTTAGAGCAAGATATAAACCGGATCAACTGGACTTACTGACCGTAAATCAAACATCTGACACAGAACTTTCATCAGGATGTTGTTACCAGGTTCTTGTCGCTGAGTATTCTCCTCCTCCTATCCTCCTCCAGCTGGAGCTTCTCGCTCAGCGCCTCCTTCTCTGCCGACAGCTCGGCCACCTTCTCCTGGAGAAGGAACAAACACCTTGGTGATGACACGACCGGAGGTGGAGCAGAACCCCGTTCACGCCTGGGTTCTCCTGCAGACGTGAACGTTTGGTCATAACCGGAAGCGTCCTTACAGACAGAGACGTCTCCGTGTCCTTCAGGGTCTTCTCCAGGACCTCCATGTCCGTCTGCTGCAGCCTCTTCATCTCTGACACAACACACACACAACACACACATGAACGTTTGACCACATGATGGACCGGCAGGAACACCTGGGCCAGTTGGTGGCGGTCTGCGGGGGTGGGGTTTGGCTCTGACCTTGTATGGATGTATCGTACTGCAGCTTTAGAGACTCCATCATTTGGCTGTGACTCATTTCCTGGTTCTTCCTCTCTACTTCCTGTCTCCTCTTCAGCTCCTCCACCTGGAGGCAG